>WBNH01004805.1:129291-143992 GCA_013401255.1 Urocolius indicus | reverse complement strand
CCCGGGCTCCACCGCTCCGCCCCGGGCTACACCGCCAGCGCCCGCCCCACGGCTCCTCCACCGCTCCGCCCCGGGCTGCACCGCTCCGCACCGCCCCGCTCCGCCCCACGGCTCCACCGCTCAGCTCAGCTCCGCTCCGCCCCGCACCGCCCCGCTCCTCCCCGCCATCCAGCGCTCGGCGAGCCCCGCGGAGCGCTGCGCTGGTCGATGGACCAGCTGACTCGCCACAGCCGACACCGCACCGGCCATTTCCCGGGGGCCCAGCCCGGAGCGGAGCGCGGTGAGCAGGGATGGGGATGGGGATGGGATGGGGATGGGATGTGCGGTCGCGGAGCCTCTGTGCGGGTACCGTCTCGCTTCGCCCGGAGCGTTGCGGCGAGGCCGGGTGACAGCGCGAGTGCCGGCTGCGCTCCCCTCCCTGGCGCCGGGGCCGTTCATCCGCCGCCAGCCCCGGGGATGTTTCGCTTTTCCTTCCCCTTCACGTCCCTCCGGGACCCGCCGCCGTTCTCGGTTGAAGGGCGAAGCGTGGTTCGTGGCCGCTGACCCGGCTGTTTGCCCGTGCTTCTCACCACCCCCCCCCACCCAGGCTTCTCCTCCCGGGCGCGAAGCCGCCTCTCCCGCAGCAGGGACCATGCCTCCCAAATTCAAGCGGCACCTGAACGACGATGAGGTGACGGGCTCAGTGAAGAGCGAGCGGGTGAGTGCCGGCGGGGCCCGGGGTGGGCAGGGGGTGCTCACACGCCCTGGGGACCCCAAAGCCCCCGGCAGTGCCCAGGGTGGGCAGGGGGTGCTCACACGCCCTGGGGACCCCAAAGCCCCCGGCAGTGCCCAGGGTGGGCAGGGGGTGCTCACACGCCCTGGGGACCCCAAAGCCCCCGGCAGTGCCCAGGGTGGGCAGGGGGTGCTCACACGTGCTGGATNCACACACCCTGGAGACCCCAAAGCCCCTGGCAGTGCCCTGGGGTGGGCAGGGGGTGCTCACACGTGCTGGGGACCCCAAAGCCCCCAGCGGTGCCCCAGGGTGGGCAGGAGGTGCTCAGACACCCTGGGGACCCCAAAGCCCCTGGCGGTGCCCCAGGGTGGGCAGGGGGTGCTCACATGCGCTGGGGACCCCAAAGCCACAGCAGCATTTAGTCAGTGAGAGGGCCGTCCCTGTACTTTAAAACTACCCTGAGCTGTGTGTTTGAAACCAAGGCCCGTTAGGAAGTAGATCTGTTTCGAGAGGCTGTTTCAGTTCCCTTAGGCTGTGCCTTGAGGCTCTGGTGTGCTCCTGTCCCCTCCACGGGGGTTGGCCTGGGCTCACCTCAGCTCTCTCCTCCCCATGTTAACAGCTGAGGGACTCGCGTGAACTGACTCTGAGTTTCACAGAGGAGCTGTCATCAAGGTCCCCAAACGTTTCAGGCTTTGAGATACGGGTCGAAGTGGCGCGGTTGCCTGTTTCAGGCAAAGTGGATTTTACCTGGTGTGTGACACACGGCTGGGCTCGTGCTGTGGCAACCCCGAGTTTAGGCTGCAGGCAAAAACGTTGCTCCGGCTGTCGATGCGAGGCGGCTCCTGTGCTGCCAAGAGCAGTTCCTTCATCCCTGGACTGAGGCAGTGGCTCAAACCCTTGCACGGTCTCTGGGGTTGCTCCAGTTGCCTGAGCAAATGTGACAAGAAGGGGGATACAGGTGAGCTTCTAACCAAGAGCTCTGCGCTTGCAGGTGGAAGCTTGAATTGATGCACAGGGGAAGCAGCAGCTCTTGGCACCCTCAGCATCGTCTGATGTGTTTCATGCCCCAACTGTTCAATGTGTCATTTCCCCTTCTTGATTGTTTTTGCCCCTAAGTAGGTGTTACTGGGAGCTCTCACCTCTAGTGTAAGATTCGTGCTGCCCTGATGTGGGAAATGAACTCTAGTGAGGTCTTTGAAACTTTCAGGCTTAAGTGAGATTGTGAGGTTGCTCTTAAAAACGAACCTTCGGCTCATCTTGGTGGGTTGTAATGGAACAGCAAACCTGAGCCTAGGAAGAGGCCTTTGGCATGAACCAGAGCAGCTCCCAAACCACTCTGCGTTCCTCTCAGGCTCATGCTCTGGTGCTTTCTGCATCGCAGGGAGTTGTACTGACCCTCAGAACCGGGGCTTGCCTGCACCAGCAACTGGCCAGGGGCACAGATCCAGTTCGGTTCAGTGGCAGACCTGTGAGTGTTCCCAAGCCAGAGCTGCAGAGCAATCAGTCACTGCAGAGGTGATAATCACAGCACAGAGACCTACAGCTCAGCCCTTGGTCACAGAGGGGAGAAACAGCACTGCTCCACACACCTCAGAAGTACCCTGGATGCTCTCCAAAGGAGGGCTCTGGCATCACCCCTGGCAGGGGATGCTGCCTGCAGCCTGAGGTCTGGAGATGTGTGTGAAGTGGTGGTTCCTTACTGACCAGCTGGTTGGGTTTTGTTCTGCTTGCAGAGGAACCTGTTGGAGGAAGATTCGGATGAAGAGGAAGACTTTTTCTTGTGAGTTCCTGAATGGCTGCTGTAGGGAATACGTGTCTGAAATGCCTGAGCCTGCAGGTGTTGAATGCCAAAAGCTGCTCCCTGACACATAGATGGGGGCTTGGGAATGGAACTGTTTGATTCCTCGGAGGTGATCTCCCCAGAGCTTTGGCATTGAGTGTGATTTAAGACTTCATAGGTGTGACCTTTGTAAGAGCAGGGTGTCCCACGTATCCTGACACGTGCTAGGAGAGGTATGCCAACAATTCTCTGCCCACAAGGTGTTGATTGATTCTCTCTTGTACACCCCTTGAGTCTGATTCAAAAACATGTTTTTGTTGTATCTTCCATCCTGATTGCTCTCTTTTTCTGCCTTCAGGAGAGGACCTTCTGGACCAAGGTTTGGACCCAGGAATGACAAGATCAGGCAGTAAGTGAATCCTCAGTGTCACACAGATAATATCTTACGCTGACACTGCAGGCTCCTGCTGCTGCCTTACCAGAGTATTTCTGTGTACTTAAGAATACAAACATGGCTTGTGCTCACTTTCTTCTCACTGACTTTTCCTGCCCTGTGTGTCCACAGCTAAGGGAAATCTCAAACCTCTTAAGGGAAAGCTCAATTTTGACTGTGCATTGACAGTGTCACAGTAGCTTAATGGAGCTTCTGAAGCCTTTGCTGTGTTCTGGTGGTGACCTGATCTGTGCTCTCGTGATGCTCTTTTTCTAGGCATCAGCCCTGAATGTTAACCTGTGCTAGCCCCACTTCTTATTGTTTCATTGGGCTTTTTTCTTCATTTCATAACTCGCCCCTCAGTGTTTCAAGAAAGCAATTGAGCTGTTAAGCCTAGAAAAGAGAAGGCTGATGGGGAACCTCACCAACACTTCCCAGTACTTAGAGGGTGGGTGTCGGGAGGATGAGGTGGCACTTCTTGCTGTAGTGTCCAGCCACAGGACAATGGACAAAAGCTGGAACTTAAAAAGTTCCACTTAAACACAAGGGAAAACTTGTTTGGTGCTGAGGTGAGGGAGCCCTGGCACAAGCTGCCCAGGGACGGTGTGGAGGCTCCTTCTTGGGAGGTTTCCAAACCCACCTGGACACGTTCCTGTGCCACCTGAGCCAGGGGAACCTGCTTCTGCAGAGGGTTGGACTGGATGAGCTCTGGAGGTCACTTCCAACCCCCAGCACTCTGTGATTCTGTGCTCAGTAGCACACCAGGACCATGTGTTTTGGGGAGCAGCTGGTCCTCTGGCCTCCTCTTCCCTGATAAAAACCTGGTGTAGGTGACCTGTAGATAGATGTGCAGTGACTCAGTGGATCAAAGCAGCTGGGCAAACAGGAAACCATTACAGCTCTGGGAGGATTGATGACTGTACTAGGGCAAGAAGGAAGGAGTGAACACTCTGGATCCTTCTATGGAGTCGTTTCCTGCACAATTCTTGTTCTGGCCTCCAGCTTGCTGCCCTGTCCTTTCGTGTGAGGGATGCCATGGTGGTGCTTGGTGGAAAGCTTGGGGATATTCCCAGTGCCCTGGTTGGGGCTGTGTTTCCTCTGCTAACCCCTGCAGAGCCATCCCAGAGATCTGGGTGGGGACTGACAACAGGGTGTTAATCATCCTGGGTCATCCTCAATGCAGCCTGAGTGTTGCTCTTCATTTCTGTCACGCTATGAGGGAGGCAGCAGCTCAGGGATGACTCACTGCCAACGTCAGCATGCAGCAGTGCTGGCTCCTTGTGCCCACTCACCACCTTACCTTGAGGGGCAAAGTGATCTTGAATGAAACAAGAGGCAGCAGGTTGGTCCTTGTGCCTTGAGCGTTGAGGGTGCGGAGGCAGGAGTGAAAGGATATTGGGCAGAGGAAAAGGTGATGGCAGTATAGGAGCAAAGGCTTACAACATGCTAAATGTGAGGGGCAAGACTGGAAACTTTTCCTAGCTGTCCTTTGAAGCGAAGAGTCTTGGGTCAGAGTGGAGTTTGGCATCAGAGACCCTTAAGGCTGGCTGAGCTGCAGAAGGAGATGGTGGGGAACATTGCACGCCTTGTAAGGGAAAGAGGCAAGTTAGAGCCAGTAACTGTGGTGTGAGGAAGTGTGACAGCCCCCTCTGTGCTGTGCTTTGTCCTGCTGTGTCTGAATGTTCAAGCTCTGTTGTCCCAACAGCCACTCAGTTGGGGTGGAAGTTCCCCTGGTGACTCAATAGCCGTGTGGAGTCCTGCAGGCTCTCACTGAGACCTCTCAGTCCTGGAGCTGAAAGGCAGCTTTCCACAGGCTCCCCAAAGTTACCAAGAGCAGGTAAAGGAGAGCTGATTGCTCTTCTTGGCAGTTGCTCTCAGGCCTTATGACAAGTCCTGAACGTGTGTAGTGAGAGCCTTGTCAGGAGAAGCTGGAGACATTCATCTTCCCCCTAGGTTGGTTTTATTTAGAAGAGGAGCCTGTCACCACAGGTCATCTTCTGGAAAAACATTACCAAACACCCTCTCCCCTTTTTCTGCACTTCTTGACTTTCTTTACTGCTTATGTTTCTGGGGTTTCTGCTCGTGCTGGTGATGAGGCTGAGCACACTGCTGTGCTCCCAGGGAGCCAGGCCTTGGTCCGTGTGATTCCCCATAGTGAGAGTGGCCAGCATTCCACCTGGATGGCTGCAAACCCCAAATCATGTCCTGAGGAGGGTTTGGGGCCTGGTTTGAAGGCAAGAGTTGAGAGCAGGTGGCTGGTTGTGCTGTGGGCTCCAGCCATAGCCCAGGCTTTCATGTGAAGGTGTTACTGAGACTGTATCATCAGGCATTGTTGTTGGGTGCAGTTGGGTACAGACTCCTGCCTTCCTCACTGTCATAAGCCAGTGACTCAGGCAGGGATTTGTGGCAGGGTTTGGTGCTGATAGCCCCTGGCTGGTTACATCTGCTGGGCAGCCTCTCTGCAGAGAGCTGTGCCTCGGGGAGCCCTTGCACTGGCCTCCTGCCTTTGGACCATCCAGCTGCCTTGGCTCTCCAGCCTGTTCCCTTTTCCTTGGGCTGCTGCCACAATGAGGGATGTTTGGGTGTAATTTGTAGCAAAACACACAACACTATTAATATCCCTGGGGTGGAAAACAGAAGTGTGTCATGCTGGCTGTAAACAGGCAGCTTGGAGGCAAGAAGCAGCCTTGAGCAGCACATCCCATGGTGTGTGCACGGCCTGTTTATGGTGCCTGAAGAATGCAGCACTGTTGGTAGCCCAACACCGTGACCAGAGCCCAGGGTGGGTTTTCAGTAGCTAACCCAGTGTAGCCAAAATGGAAAGGCTTGTTCCTCCCACTCTGGACCCAGCAAAGCACAAGAATAGAGGAGTCTAAACCAAGCTAAGCGCCACTGAGACTCTTGTTGTTGTTGTTTTTGACGGTGTACACTTGCTCTCCTTGTGACAAGCGTCGTATTTGCAGCAATTGGGAAGAAGGAGGCTCATGAGAGACATAGTTTGTGCTTTTGTCTTGCTGCTTTTCCTGGCAGGTATCGATTCCACTTTATTTTCTGTTGGAAATCTGGCAGGGATGAAGCACATGAAGTGGATGTGTTAGAAGCCAACAGCTCCCCCGACAGGAAAGACGATTTGTACTCAGAGGATTCATCTTCTCTTGCCAGATAAAGCAAGAAAATATTTTCTTCTTGATGTGACTTGAGTTTCCGACCCCAGGCTTGCCAAACTACTGGGAAGTTTTGACTCTGCTCAGAACCTGCAGGGCTAACACATAGGCTGGGCACCTTTCAGCCCCTTCTCTTGCAGCAGTGATGGGCAGGAGAGAGCAGGAGCAAGGATCAGCTGATGGGTTGGTCAAGGCACTGTGTGGAGAGCAAAGTTTCATTCCATGCCTCAGTCTTCTCCTTTTTGGGTTTGTGTTTTTAAGTGTTTTATTTCCCTCAGGGTTCTCTTAAATCAGATGCTAAAAGATACTGGGGTTCCCAAATATGTCTGTGTTCTGTGAGGGTAAAGCACCTCAACATTTGGGGGAGTTTAAGCCTTGGTTCTGTGCCTCCACTCTTTGTGAAACGTCGAGGAGGTAACAGCATGGCCAGGCTGTGGGCACACAGCCCAGGCACGCAGCGTTTCACCAGCAGCTCGGGTGGAAAGATGCTGAGATGCATCTTGGGCAGTGGGGAGGGTCTGTGCTCACAGGTCTATGCTTTGGGATGCTCTGGGAGTGCAGCAGCATCTCTCCAGGCTGTGAGGCAGGGATGCAGGTGGCATTGCACTGCCCTGCACCTTCCTAGATGTGTTGTAACCTCGCGTGCTCCCACTTGGTGGTGGTACCAAGATAACTTGGCTATAAATCCATTGTGGGAGGAAATCTCTTTATTTTGAAGCCAGTCAATTATTTTAGAAGCATTTCCATAGTGCAGATGTAGCCTCCTGCCTGTGAAACTGAGAGTTAAGGCCTTGGAGTTTTTGCCAGGTTGGTCTCTCTGGGATAGCACTAGTTTCTGCTTTTCCTCTTTCACCTTGAGCTGCAGCAGTGTTGCTCGTGGCTCTGAGCTGGGACTTGCCTGGTGCACTGAGGGAAGGAAACCCCTTTCACAGAGCATGTCTCTTCCTCACCTGCTGCCCCACAGAAGGGCCGTGAGGCTTGTGTGTCCTGCGTAGACTGCTATGTGTGTCCTGGGCAGCATCTGACTGCATCCTCAGTGCCACCTTCTGCACTTCCCCAACAGTGGCAGCTCTGCCCACTCACGTCCTGCCTTGTAAAACAAGTGGTGGGTGAGAAGAGGCTGGTGGCCACGGGGCAAGTTCCTGCTGAGAGGCTTTTCCTTTCCAGATAAGAGATTCCTGGCAGACAGCTGCCACTGCATGTGCAGAGAAATGCTGCGCCCATGGACTCTGTGAGGCAGCACAACCCTTTTCTTATGATATCCTAATAAAGGAAGCTTTTATGTGCAGTGCTGTAGTCCCGCATGTGCAGTGTGAAGGCTGGTGAGACAGAAATTGGCCTCAGAGGGGCTACCTGGCTATTCCAGCCCTGGAAGCTGCAGTGCAGTCATGCTACAGAGCATGACCTGAAATGCTAAGATGGGAAGCCCCTTCGTATTCAAAGATCTGGAGCTCCTTCTGGAGCTTTTTGGGGAGAAGAAAGGCATTGTCTTGTAATGACTTTGCTTGTCCATTTTTGGAATGGGAGGCATACTGTGAGCAAGGTGTGTGCTTTCCACCGGCGCCACTACTGCTTGTTGCAGCCGCTTCTGACGTGGGTCTCCACACCAGTGAGCGCTCTGGGAGAGGCACATGCTCCTGTAAAAACCCTCATCTGGCATCTTTGAGCTCCTGCAATCTGTGAGATGGCAGTGGAGGGGAGGTGGGTTTGTGTGGGGAAGGTTGCTGTGACTGGGTAATGTGGGGAGTAGGACAGAGTGGGTGCTGAGCGTGCACTAAATTCTGAGGTGCTGGCAATCCTCCTTTCCTCTGGGGATGCCAGAGCTGCGCTGGGAGCGTGGGCAGCTGCTGAAATGGCTTAGCTGTGTTGCATATTTGGCAAGTGCTGGATGCATTTTGACATATTTGAAGTGCTTAAAAACCTCTGAAGCGCTGCAACCTGAAGTTGTCAACCCTGAGACTTAGGCAAAGCGAGTAGCCTGGAGCTTATTTGTGTTTTGTTGCCCTGTGTGTAGTGTTGCCTCCAAGACGTTTCTGTTGCCATTGACTTTCTGGGAACAGTATGTCTCAAACAATGTATTAATCTCCCCAGGGCCTCAGGAAATCTCTTCTTTCTATCTTCAGCAAAATTAAGTGTATTAGCTCCAAAATACAAACCAGAATGCAGCAGTAGTTTTCCACCAGGAGGATTTTTCCCTCATACCCATGTGGCTTGTTTTTTTTTTAATGGAGTGAACCAAGGCATTTAGAACAACCCTGTGGGTGTGATTTAGGCTCCTGTTCACCCCAGCGACTGCCCACAGAGTTGTGTAACCTGTGAGAAGATGGATTATAACTAAGGTTGGTTTCGTTCACATCAACCATTTCTTTACTGTCCTCTCGATGCCTCCAGCTGAGTGGGTTGTATTTAGCAGCTCAGTTGCCGGAGGAAGGAAGGAAGGAGTGCACCTTGCTTTGATTTCACCCCCTACTTATTTAGCAACGGTGCAGTGCAAGGTTCTGTGAAAGCTGTAAAGATCAGGTGAGGGGGTTGTGTTTCTTTTTTTCCTCTGATGTGAGTGTTTTTGAAGCAGAGGTGCCCACCAACAGCAATGAGTGCCTTTTCTCTGGGCTGTGTCAAGAAGAGTGTGGGCAGCAGGTCGAGGGAGCTTCTCCTTCCCCTCTACTCTGCCCTGCTGAGGCCTCATCTGGAGTCCTGTGTCCAGTTCTGGGCTCCCCAGCTCCAGAGGGACAGGGAACTGCTGGAGAGAGGCCAACACAAGGCCACCAAGATGATCTCCCTTATGAGGAAAGGCTGCAGGAGCTCAGGTTGTTTAGTCTGGAGAAGAGAAGGCTGAGGGGAGGATCTCATCAACACTTATCAGTACCTAAAGGATGGGTGTCAGGAGGATGGGGCAACACTTCTTTCCATAGTGCCCAGTGACAAGACTGGGGGTCATGGACATGAGCTGGAACACAACAAGTTCCACTAGAACAGGAGGAGAAACGTGTTTGGTGTTGAGGTGAGGGAGCCCTGGCCCAGGCTGCCCAGGGAGCATGTGGAGGCTCCTTCTCTGGAGGTTTTCAGACCCTCCTGGACACGTTCCTGTGCCCCCTGACCGAGGGGAACCTGCTTTAGCAGTAGATTGGGCCGGGTGAGCTCTGGAGGTCCCTTCCAACCCCCACCAGTGTGTGATTCCTGCTGTGTTTGTTTATTAAAGGTGTTAGAGAGGGTGCCTTGCTTCTGCTGGCTTTCCAGTGTTGTCTTTGAGTCCCTTGTGTTCCCTCACTCTTCTTGGGATTGCCAGAGACTCACCCCAGGTGATGCTGTGCCTCTGGCTTGCTCAGCATCCTGCCAAGCTCTCTCCTTTATCATCCCCTTTGATTCTTGCTGGTGGGCTCTGGGGTACCGCCAGCCTAGGCAGCTCCGGGCACAGCATTGCAAAGCTGGCACTACTCCCTCCTGCTTCTCACCCTGCCTTTGCTCTGCTCTAGTGTCCAGAACCAGGTGGATGAAGTCATCGATGTTATGCAGGAGAACATCACGAAGGTGATTGAAAGAGGCGAGCGGCTGGATGACCTGCAGGATAAGTCAGGTGCGACGCCCCACGCCGCTCTGCTGGGCCTGTTCCCCTCATCCCTTCCCCATCACCGGGCCAGGGTGATGCACAAAGCGTGTCAGACCTGGGCTTGTATTTCTGTCCTTCCTGGGAGTAGTGTTTCCCAGCCTTGGGCTGTCTCTCTGCTGACGTTTTCCTCTTTCCACCTTTGCTTTCCGCTGCTCTGCGCAAAGGTTCTCCTTAGTTTGGAGGTGTTTGGGTGCTGTGAGCTAGTTGGTCCTTCAAGCAGAGGTAGATTGGTCTGT
The DNA here is from genome assembly GCA_013401255.1 of Urocolius indicus. Taxonomy (NCBI): domain Eukaryota; kingdom Metazoa; phylum Chordata; class Aves; order Coliiformes; family Coliidae; genus Urocolius; species Urocolius indicus. The sequence goes on along the minus strand of WBNH01004805.1, from coordinate 134,060 downwards.
CTCCCAACAGCCCCAAGCATTTCAGCTGGCTGCTTGCCCTCTGGCTTGCAGACCAAGCTCCTGTCCTCAGGAGGCAGCCAGCACAAAGGGGGCTCAGTGGGACTGGACGGGTCTGTGTGTGCTCTTAGCGAAGGGCGTCACGCTGGCGCCTGCTGTGGCTCTGGTGAATCACGCTGTGGTCGGGTCTTTTCCCCTATTGCTGAGTTTATTGCTTAAAACTCAGCGGAACTGGTAGAAGGAGTGAATGCTCTGACTGTGCATGCTAGTGAATCACCCCCTTTTCTTTCCTTCAATAGAAAGTTTATCAGACAATGCAACAGCTTTTAGCAACAGAGCCAAACAGCTCCGGAGACAGATGTGGTGGCGAGGCTGCAAGGTGAGCAAGGACCGGGACAGGCAAGGGTGGGATTGTGGAAGGGTGGTTGGTTGTCTCCCTGGCCCTGGGAGGGGATGGAGAAACTCTGCTTTGTAGCTGGAAGGCAAAGTCCTCCTTTCAGGTGGAAGCAGCACTGCGTGGCACTCAAGTAACATGCCTCTGTGCTCCTCTTGCAGATGAAGGCGATCGTAGCGCTGGTGGCAGTCGTTCTCCTGCTGGTGATCATTGGTGAGTCACTCCAGGTCACCCCAACCACGTCTGCCACTGAAATATGTGTGTGGCACTCCACACACTGTGAGTGACACCGTAGTGCTCTCGGCCCTGCAAGGACAGCACCTCAGCCACTCGCTCAGGTCCCACTCTGCCTTAAGCCACCATAAGTGGTACCTGTGGACCAGGCTTAGATGTGCACAGAGAGGAGCAAGCTCAAACCCAAGTCTGTGGCCAAAGGAAGCCAGCATTGCCTTGCCAACATTGTGTGGATCCAGGGTTGGCACCAACTGATCCCAAGGCTAGTATGAGCAGGTGGCTTCCAAAGACCTCTCCACAGATATCATCCATCTTGCAGTGGGCCTGCTCCCTGCAAATGCTCTTCCCCAAAGCTGCTGTGCAGATCAATTTTCAGCAAATAGCCGTTGTAGCATTGCTCTTGGTGTCTTCCCCTGCTTTTCCTGGTCTCTCTGGAGCTCCCCAGAGCAGAGATTTCACTGTTCTTGCTACCAAACAGGTAAATAATGACCAGAGTGTGTTTCTTCCAGGCAGAAGTAGCTCAGGCCTCTGGCTGCAGAGTGATGTGCTGCCTTGATCCAGGTGGCCCAGCACAGCAGAAGGGCCTTTTTGTACCAGTGGGACAGAGGGTTTTCTTCCCACTGACTGTGGCTGGGGGCAATTCTGTGGCAGTTCTCTTTACTTTGGCAAAGCTTTTGTGGCCTGTTGTCCTGCTGACACACAGCCTGCAGCGGGAGAGGCAGAGCTGGCAGCAGGCTGAGAGTGTTGCAGAGAGAAACCGATGGAAAAATCCCATCTGGTTTAATTTTGGGAAGCTGGAAGGAGATGAAGGTGGCAGGAAATGTCTAACGTGTGTGCAGGCAGCAGATTGGATTAGCTTGAGCTTGGAAACAACACTTTCTCTCACAGCTGCTTGGTGTTTGTCACTACAGAAAGCTGGGAGGGGGGGGGTGTGGGATCTGTTTGTGTGTCGCACGCAAAGGTATGTGGCTGAGAGTTTGTTTCTTTGTGTTTTCCAGTACCCATAGTCCTGAAGTACCACACCTGACAATGCAGCTGGAGGCTTCGATGGAGCTGGCTCTGGGATAACCAAACTGCTGTGTAATTTAAGTGAGATATCTGTATATAGCTTTGAAGTTGTTTTTTCTGCCAGGAGTGAGGACACATGGCGGCGAGTATCCAGTTCTAACCAAGCGTTTTAAGAACTGCCAAGTGACCCTTTTCTTTTTGGTTGAGTACTTAGCCCTGCTGTCAGACTTTTTTTCCTGTAACAGAAGATTCAGTTCCCAACCTGCCTGTTCTGTGGAGTTCTGGTTTGGAGCTGGCTACGTGCCACTTGCCACTACGGTTTGTCTGTATATATATGGTTTAGTTCTAATGTTGATAATGATACCACTGGAGCAGTTCCTCGCTGCCTGCTGTGGAAGGCAGAGGGGACTCTGTCCTTCTGAAGCAAAGGTGGAGAAAAAAAAATATCCGAAGAGAAACGTGTTACAGGGAACTCACCTTTCTGTGGAGAAATGCAAGGTGGTGTTTCTCTCTTGTTCAAAAAGTGGAAAGAAAGGAAATGGTTAGGTTTTACAATGCAGAAGACTTTCTGGTCCTGCCATGGGAATGCACAAGCTCAGTGTTTTCAGTATTGCTGCTTACAGCTGTGATGAAAGACATTCCAGTAAACCTATTTTTGACTGTACATCTGGAGTTGCTGCATGTCTTCATGGTGTCCTGGAGGACATTCGGGGCTCTCTGCTGCCAGGAGTCCCTGGGAAAGGGCTGTTTTCAGTGTTTTCTTCACCAGAAGCAGTAAGTGTGTGTAAAGCCCACACTGTGTCTCTCACATCATTAGTCAAACAATGTGAGACACAGCAGGACGACAGTCACTATCCTGAAACCAGTGCAGGGTGAAGCCCGCTTGCTCTTCAGAGCCCTTCACCTTGACGTGGTGCACGTGGTCCTGAGCACCAGCCCATCTCACATCCCTGTCATCCAGTGAACTGGAGGTTGTTCCCAGACAGATGCGCTGGGGTGCTCAGGGAGGTGTAAGTGCCCCTGTGCTGGACTAAACAGGAGCTGAGCTCCTGCATCCATGGGTGGGACTGCTGCCCTGTGTTTTGTCTGTCTCCATCCCTGGTCTCATGTGTCAGTGGCTTTTCTGTCTGCTCTTTATTTTTGGGACTCTCTTTCATTCCAGCCCTGACCCTGGGACTTTAGCTGTGAGCTGAGATCAGGCTCTCCTGGTTCTCTTTTTGCCGTCTCTTTTTCTGATGAGAGGAACATTGTCCTGTTTAGTTTGTGTCTGAAGTAATAACGTTGGAGAGAGGAAATGGGGCCTCAGAGAATTCCCACTGCTGGGCCCCAGCTGCTGCTTTTGAACCTGCCCCCAGGACCTTGTACACAGTTTCCACCTGAGTGGTGGTGGTGCTGCTCTGTGCAGAAAGGGGGATTAAAAGTGAGCACAGCAGGCTGGAAGGACGGATGGGATTACAAGCTCTCCTTGCCCAGCTGGAATACAAATAGGGCTTTTCCCCTCCGTGGGCCCTGGTCTCACCAGGTGAGAAGTAGAAAGTGAAGTTGGGCTTTTCCTCCTGAAGTGTATCTTGGTCTTAAGATCGTGCACCCAGTGGAAGAGACAAAAATCATCCTGTCTATCCAGCCTTTGGCTGCTCTCCACCTGCAAGGGAACAGGAGGGTGCGTGAAGAGGGACTGTATATGTCTTCAGGGGGCTGCAGGTCTCACTGAGCTATCAGGTACATGTTCCTGCCAGCTGGGAAGTGAGTTTATGGCACCGCGAGCCCGTGTAACGGCTGTGCTGTGCCTTCTCTGGTCTGCCTGCCAGGGCAGCTTTTACTCCTGTTGCTGGAGAGTCCTACCAGTACCTCTGGCTTGCTCTCCCAGCCCTATCTTGCCGTTGCTATTGCTGCCACCCACAGAGGACCTTGGTGCTGCAGCAACACACAAGGACTTCAAATCCCTGCCTGGCACCAAGCCTGAACAAGAGACCTTAGTTTTGCAGTGGCTTGCTAGAGGCAAAGCCTGGCTTTAAAGCTGAGCTGAGTACCTTGGAAAATGGATGCTAGTAGGACAAAGGCCTCACAGCAACCCTGCTATGTTACAGAACTGTTTATAGCTGCTGAATTTGGGAGCTGCTGCTACACTCTCTGTAACCCTGTCCTTGCAGGGTTTGGCAGGTCTCCCTCAGCAAGCATATCCAGGGCAGGGAAAGCTGCCATGGCCAAAGCTTTCAGCACGCTGCCCTGGGTTGCCAGAGGTAGGAGTTGGTCAGTTTTAGGTTTGAGGGTTGTCCTGAGCATAAAGAATCAGCTCTGTCTGTGAGAGGCAGCAGCAAACCAACAGTCCTGGTCAGTAACTTCACTATAACAGAATTTAGTGATCAAGTTCTGTAGGTTTGGGTTTTTTTTTTTTCCCAGAGGCTGAAGAGACCACTCCAATGCTTGGTCTCAGGTATGATGCAGAGCAGTCCTCCTTTGAGATACCATGGTCTTTGTGTCAGGATGGAATGGCACAGGCTGGGCTAGTGACAGGGAGAACTGTAGTGAGTGGAAAGGGTTGTTGTTTCCAGCAGTGTCTGCGTGCTTTGGGGTTGGTTTTCACTTAGGGAATGTTATGAAGGAGATGTTACAACAAAAACATTCCCTCCACCCAGGCACGGGGTCTGTTTTAGCCATTGCCTCTTTATGCACAAGACAGATCTCTGCGTTAGCCGCTGTTTTCCACATGATGGCTTTCTTACAGGGGACAGCCTGGCTTGGCTGGGGCTGTGCATTCCTGCTGTGCAGGGCTGCCTTCTCCTCCCAGGCTTGCCGCTGGGGATCCGTGCAGCAAAACGTGGGGGGGTGCCCGCCCTCGAGGGCACGGGGGCTGCAGGGGTGGATGGAAGGCTGGCTGCAGCTCGGATGCAGCGGAGGTGGGGGAAGCAGCCTCTGAGGTCTGGGCAGACCAGTTCTGTAGGTTTCCCTTGGGAAGGGTGTGGGTTGACGGTGGAGTAGAGGGAGAAGTGCCGGGCTCCTGCTGCATGCCGGGCACTGGGAAGCACTGCGCTTCCCTGCCTCATCCCTCCGTGCAGCAGCAGCAGCAGCAGCAGCAGCAGCAGCAGCAGCAGCAGCAGCAGCAGCAGCAGCAGCAGCAGCAGCAGCAGCAGCAGCA
>WBNH01004805.1:109686-129171 GCA_013401255.1 Urocolius indicus | reverse complement strand
GGGCGGGACGGGCGCTGATTGGCGGGGGCGGGCGCTGATGGGCGGGACGGGCGCTGATTGGCGGGTGCGGCGAAGGGGAAGGGTGAGGATGGCCATGATGGCGGCGCCCACCCTGCGCAGCGTCGTGTTCGTGACGGGCAACGCCAAGAAGCTGGAGGAGGTGCGTGGCGGCTGCTGGGCACGGCAGCGTGGAGCAGGAGGCCTGACCTAACCCCTAACCTTCTCCCTCGGCAGGTCACGCAGATCCTGGGGGACTCATCACCTTACACGCTGGTGGCCAAGAAAATCGAGCGTGAGTTGGCGGCGGTGCCCGAGGGGACGCGGCTCGGCCCGGCCCGGGCAGCCCCTCAGCGCCCGTCTCTGTGTCCCCAGTGCCGGAGTACCAGGGGGAGCCAGACGAGATCTCCGTGCAGAAGTGCCGCGAAGCTGCCCGACAGGTCGCTCTGGGAGCTTTCTCCTTCCCCTTTGCTGTGGGCGCGGGGTGAGGGGGGGGGGGATCCCCCAGCCCCAGGGGGCGTTGGAGCATCCAGACCAGCCCCGAGGAAGCTCAGGGATGCGGCTGGGTCTGGCCTGGCTGCGTTCCTGTCACTCAGCTCCTTCTGGGTGATGATGTGATGGTGGATTCTCAGCGGTGACACGGTGTTTTGGGGGACCTGCTCTGGCTCCCACTCCAAGTGCCTGCTCTTGGCAGCCAGCTTGGGAACCAGGCCCACAATGAGCTCTGCATAGTTAAGGCACAACGTGTTTCAGTGGGACTCTTGGGTAAGTGTCCTGTTGGTTCTCATAAGGGCTGCTTTAATCCAGCCAGTGACAAGATTGTTGCATTACAGTGTCACTAGTCTAACAAAATATTCCTTTAGCTCCTCTGGCCTCTTGCATCCCCTGAGCAGCGGGAGGATGTGACAGCCCTTTCAGGCTGCGGGACACGGGATTTTCTGTGAGCTGGAGCTTCCAATGGATCACCTTCCAGAGCCGTGTCTGGGATGGGTGGCTTTAAAGAACCGAGGGAGGATTGAGTCTCAAGGAAAATGCAGGCGTGCCTCCTGGACACAGGCGTTCCCTGTCCTTGTCCCACCATTCCTGGCCCCCACGAGGGCAGATGCTGTCCAGCTCTGCTCATTTTTCTGCATCTGAGACCTTCCCTACTGTTCTTCAGCCACTCTGGATGGAGTTTGATGGTGTCTGTCTGTTGTAGGTTGGTTTTGAGGTAAAGAGCTCTAATGGGTGGTAGATTTTTGTGACATTCCTGTTATGGAAATCTGAGAATAGGAGAGGACAAGAACATAGGTTTGGAGGCAGGACATTCCCCTAGGTCTAGTATTTCTTTCTCTTTGCTTTTCACTGTAGGTTCAAGGACCTGTTATAGTAGAGGATACCTGCTTGTGCTTCAATGCCCTGGGAGGGCTTCCAGGACCCTACATGTAAGTAGGAGGGAACAAGCAATTCCAACAATTCCAGAGTCAGGAGCACAGACTGGCAGGGTTTGCCTCACGAGCATTTCTCCATGCACCAGGAGCATGGAGAAATAGGCTCGGGGAGGTGATGACTGGTCTTTGTCTTCCTCTTCATCCTGCACCTCAGGGGCTGGACGTAACTCCTTGAGCCCTGTTATAAGTCGTGGTGCAGGATGAGAGAGACAGACCTGAACTGTTGTCTCTGGCTCCCGATCCAAGTGCCTGCTCTTGGCAGCCAGCTTGGGAACCTGGCCCACAATGGGCTCTGCATAGTTAAGGCACAACGTGTTTCAGTGAGACTCTTGGATAAGCATCCTGTTGGTTCTCATAAGGGCTGCTTTAATCCAGCCAGTGACAAGATTGTTGCATTACAGTGTCACTAGTCTAACAAAATATTCCTTTAGCTCCTGCAATTAGCTTTTAGCATGATTAACTCTTCCGAGCTGTCTCTGCTGAGCTAGGTAGAGACATAAAAGCTTTCTGTGATGAAGTTGGCACTACGGCTGGATGGAAAATGTGAACAAGTTGAGGTGAGAAATAGGTTTTTGGCACTTCAGTGCTCACAAGTGAGAAGTGGGTTATTTACACAGACCCCAGGACTGCAGTAGTTTAAATACCTCACTGCTGTTTTCACTGTGCCCCTTTCAGTTCAATAACCAAATCTGTTGTTATCAGTTAAGTCCAGAATGAGGTGATGAAGGCTACCAAGGTGATCAGGGGACTGAAACGTCTTTCTTATGAGGAAAGGCTGCAGGACCTGGGGCTGTTTGGCCTGGAGAAGAGAAGGCTGAGGGAGGACCTCATCAACACTTATCAGTACCTAAAGGCTGGGTGTCAGGAGGATGGGGTGACACTTTTTTCTGTCTGACTGGGGGTCATGGACATGAGCTGGAGCACAAAATGTTCCACTGGAACAGGAGGAGAAACTTGTTTGGTGTTGAGGTGAGGGAGCCCTGGCCCAGGCTGCCCAGGGAGGGTGTGGAGGCTCCTTCTCTGGAGGTTTCCAAACCCACCTGGACACGTTCCTGTGCCCCCTGATTGAGGGGAACCTGCTTTAGCAGGGGGCTGGGCTGGTGGGTCTTGAGAGGTCCCTTCCAACAGCCACCATTCTGTGATTCAACAGCTCATTTGAGAGGGACTCAGAGGGCTGTGACAGGGGAGGCAACAGTGCTTCAAGGACACCTGCATTTCTGAGTAATAAAAGCAAAAAATAATCTTTCCTCTCCTTTTGCCCTTCAGAAAATGGTTCCTGGAGAAACTCAAGCCAGAAGGTACCATGTCCCATGTTACTGCTCTGTACATGTGCTTTCCAAATGAAATGGGTCACTGCCTGTGCTGGGTTCTGAGCATGTTTGCCCACCGTGCTGCCCCTGGACTGCTGATTCCTTTCCTGCCTGTTCAGCCCTGTCCCTTTGTGTTCCCTCCCCAAGCCCGTTCTGTGCCCTTCTTCTCAGGATGTTGTTTCCCCTCGTGGCTTCGGCATCACCTCCTGGATTCCCAAACTCCTGCCTCTGCAGGATGGTGACAGGGCTCGTGGGAGCTCGCTGTTTGTCATCAGTGTGACCTGCAAGACCTGCTGCTCCCTCTGGCTTCTGTGCAGGCCCCTCTGCTGATGCTCATCTGCCCTTGGTGTGCAGTGGCAGCCTTTGATCCGACAGTTCAGAGCATGACTGCAAATCCCAACTCCAAATTAGCTGGGAATCCCAGATTAACAGCGAGGCTCACGCTGTGCTCGATCAGAGCTGCTGGCTTCAGTCACGCGAGGGACTGAGCTCTGTCACCTGCAGTTCCTCCTCTCCCGTGTGGCTGTGGGTGCAGAGCGTTCCCTCCATCCGTCTCTAGGGGGTTGTGTTGTGCTCCCAGCAGAAGGCACTAAGGCTGAGATCCTTCCCTTGTCTCGCAGGCCTGTACAAGCTGCTGGCTGGGTTTGAAGACAAGTCAGCCTATGCCCTCTGTACCTTTGCATTCAGTACTGGAAACCCAGAGGAGCCGGTGAAGCTGTTCAAAGGCCAGACTCATGTAGGTGTGGTGCTTGGGGAAGGGAACGTGCTGACGGAGCAGGGCTGTAGTGTGAATTTTGTAACAGCCTTGGCTCTGTTGAGAACAATTTTGGTAGCCCCTGGGTTACTGAACAGCTTCAGAGCTTCTTTGTGTTGGGAAGAGGCTGAGGGAGGAGGGTGATGGTGGGTGCTGAACGCTGCAGCCATTTCAGCAAGCTGTACCTACAGAACTCTGTGTGTCACCTCAGGCTCTGCAGCCCCTTCATCTCTCTCCAGCAGGGCTGTAGCTGTGTTAACTGGGAGGGTAAAGGGGCAGCGTGATGGAAGCACTGAGCTTTGGGCTGTGAATTCTGGGCATGTCCTGGGAGTGAGCCTGTGGTGGCCAGGGTGTGAGCTGTGGCTGTGTGCGGCTCTGCAGCCTGCCTTTGAAACACGGCTGTGACACCACAGCTCACGGGGCTTGTTTGCATCCTCAGGGGCTGATAGTGGAGCCCAGAGGCCCTCGAGATTTCGGCTGGGATCCCTGCTTCCAGCCAGATGGCTACAACCAGACGTAAGTGGTGGTGTACTTGCAGCCCTTTAACGCAGGGAGACTTGGGGGTCAAGGTTGTGTGTGGAAGGGGTGGCAGGGAGAGAAAACACCCTCCTGGATCTGAACGTGATGGGGGGTGAAGCCCTGGGCCAGGACAGGAGCTGGTGGCTTTGTTGGCGTGTCCCTACAGGTGCCCCTGCTGTGGAGTCAGTCGAGTGAGGAGCCAGTGAGCAAAGAGGGAACTGTGTCTCTCCACATGGCTGGGGAAACACGTGCTGCAGCGTCTCTACAACTGAGGCTCGTGGCTTCTCTCCCCTGCAGCTACGCCGAGCTGCCCAAGGCAGTGAAGAACTCAATCTCACACCGGTACAAGGCGCTGAGCCAACTCTCAGCCTTCTTCCTCCAGAGCAACTCCACAGAGCCTCACTCCGGTCCCAGCTAGCCCCCCGGGCTACCAGCACCCCACCTCATCCCTGCCACAGCTCTGCTCCGCTGTGGGCTGGTATTAAAGCTGCTCCTTTTGAAGCTACTGGAACTTGTTTTCCCCTTCTCCTCATTTCTGTTGCTCCAGGAGGGCTGTGCATCCCAGCAGCTCTGGCTCCGGGGGGCTGCAGGCACTCAGTGCCTCTTGCAGGGCTGGCAGCAGCCGTGGGCTCACAGGAGGGGATGTTGTGTGAAGGGAAGAGAGCCTGATGTTTGCCTCTCGGAGTCAAAGGGGGACTTTCACCCAAAGCAGTTCCAAAAAGTGAAGGGTTAGAATGTGGTTGGTGAGGATTAAGGCAACAGAGCAGACTGGAGGCCACTCACGATAAATGCACGTGCTGCAGTGGTACTGATGTGTGATGAAACTGGCAGCGGTGCTGCTGCTCCCTCACCAGAGCCAGAAAGCACAGCTCTCACCAAGGAGGTATCTAGGTGGAGGAAGAAGAGTCCAGCCCATTATCCGTCTCCTCTGGGTCTCCAGTCTGTTTCTTTCTCCCTGTTCCTTCGAAGTCCAGTTGAGAAGCAGAGTGAAAGCGCTCAAAAGGCTCAAAGCAACCTGTGTCTCCCTCTCCCTGGGGACTTTTATACCCCAAGTGTCTCTGTCCCTGGGGTTTGAGGTGATCGGGGTGGGGAGATGAAGCACAGAGCCGTACACGCTTTAGCACGTACTTCATTTTGCCCTTGACCATCCGTACAGCTTTCGAAGGGGCGTTGACTTTAACGTTAACAAAACAACCGTCTCCCTCTGGGTGGCTGAGCCACAACTCTTCTATGTGCTCGATGCCACGAGGTAACAGCCGAAGCTTCCTTCCTTCTTTAATGCTGGTCCTCCAGGCTTCCACCTCCTCGCTGTGCCGCTGGAGGCGCTTAAACCAGCCCATGCGCTGCGTGCCCGGCGCTGCGCTTACGGATGCCGTCAGTGCCCGGCGCCGTGTGATGCGGTGAGGTGCGGTGTGGTGCGGTGCGGTGCGGTGCGGTGTGATGCGGTGAGATGTGGTGAGGTGCGGTGTGGTGCGGTGGGGTGAGGGGGGGGGGGGGGGGGCGGTGGGGGGCGGGGGGGGGGGGGGGGGCGGTGGGGGGCGGGGGGGGGGGGGGGGGCGGTGGGGGGCGGGGGGGGGGGGGGGGGCGGTGGGGGGCGGGGGGGGGGGGGGGGGCGGTGGGGGGCGGGGGGGGGGGGGGGGGCGGTGGGGGGCGGGGGGGGGGGGGGGGGCGGTGGGGGGCGGGGGGGGGGGGGGGGGCGGTGGGGGGCGGGGGGGGGGGGGGGGGCGGTGGGGGGCGGGGGGGGGGGGGGGGGCGGTGGGGGGCGGGGGGGGGGGGGGGGGCGGTGGGGGGCGGGGGGGGGGGGGGGGGCGGTGGGGGGCGGGGGGGGGGGGGGGGGCGGTGGGGGGCGGGGGGGGGGGGGGGGGCGGTGGGGGGCGGGGGGGGGGGGGGGGGCGGTGGGGGGCGGGGGGGGGGGGGGGGGCGGTGGGGGGCGGGGGGGGGGGGGGGGGCGGTGGGGGGCGGGGGGGGGGGGGGGGGCGGTGGGGGGCGGGGGGGGGGGGGGGGGCGGTGGGGGGCGGGGGGGGGGGGGGGGGCGGTGGGGGGCGGGGGGGGGGGGGGGGGCGGTGGGGGGCGGGGGGGGGGGGGGGGGCGGTGGGGGGCGGGGGGGGGGGGGGGGGCGGTGGGGGGCGGGGGGGGGGGGGGGGGCGGTGGGGGGCGGGGGGGGGGGGGGGGGCGGTGGGGGGCGGGGGGGGGGGGGGGGGTGGGTTGGGGGGCGGTGAGGTGCGGTGCGGTGAGGTAAGGTGCAGCGTGATGCGGTGAGGTGAGGTGCAGTGAGGTGCAGTGTGGTGCGGTGCGGTGTGTGGTGCGGTGTGGTGTGGTGCGGTGAGGTAAGGTGCAGTGTGGTGCGGTGAGGTGAGGTGCAGTAAGTTGCTGTGTGGCCATGGCGCTGCTGCCCCGCAGTCCAGCCGAATTCGGCTCAGCCCGCTACTGGGAGCGGTTCTTCCGACAGCGCGGCAACCGGCCCTTCGAGTGGTACGGCACCTTCCCGGAGCTCTGCCCCGTCCTGCACAAATACGTGCGGCCCCGTGACAAGGTGAGCACCGTGCGCCCGGGCCGGGCTCGCTCCGCTGTGCCGCCGTGTCGCTGCTTGAGCCACTGTCGTAGCCAGAGGACATGGAGGGAGCCCGGAGTTGCTTTGGCTTGGGGACCTCTGGGAGTTAAAGCGCTTCCCAGAGGAGATGCTGTAGGAAACAAAACAAGTTCTCCCGTGAAAGACTCCGGTCAGACTCTGCACTGAAGCACTTTTATTCAGCGTTCTTGCAAGAGCAGGTGTTCTAGCTGGCAGGCACAGCTGATAGGGGCAAGATTGGGCTTTTTATTCCCTATCAAGGGTCCCTCCCTTGTTTCCCCATTGATCAGGTACTGCAAGATTTACATCTTCCCTACAAAATCCCCTCAGGGCAATGTCTGGGTCTTGTAAATGGTCACCCATTCCCCCACAGCCCCAAGGTTTAGGACCCATCGGTTATCTAGTTCACATCACAAAGAAACAACGAACAGTCTTGAGGTACAGATAACAGTCCCGAGATCAGCCAGCTGGTTAGCACCTCAAGGATGATAAGAGTTCTTCGTCTTAATTGCTTGGGCTCTATTCCTGCAAAAACAGCATCACTATTTGTTACAGTGGGGGCTCTCTGGGTGCCCCTGGAGGGTGGGTTTGCAGCCGGCTCCGGGCGCAGCTTTGCCAGCAGGTTCATGGCTCAAGCTGGTATTTGCTTGTGGGATGCGTTGGCAGCACCATAACGTCACCCCTGTGCTGCTCCCGCAGGTGCTGGTGGTGGGTTGCGGCAACTCGGAGCTGAGCGAGCAGATGTACGACACGGGCGTGTGCGAGGACATTGTCAACATCGACGTCAGCGCCGCCGCCATCCGCCAGATGAGCGAGAGGAGCGGGAGCAGGAGGCCCAAGATGAGCTACCTGCTGATGGACATGCTGCACATGGACTTCCCCGAGGACCACTTCCAGGTGGTCCTGGACAAAGGCACGCTGGATGCCCTCCTCACCGACGAGGAGGAGGCCACTCTAGCCAAGGTGGATAGGATGTTTGCCGAGATCAGCCGGGTCCTGCAGGTCGGAGGACGCTACCTCTGCGTCTCCTTGGCTCAAGCCCACGTGGTGAAGAAAGCGGTGGAGTACTTCTCCCAGGAAGGCTGGGTGGTACGTGTCCATCAGGTGGCTGGCAGCGAGGACAAGCAGCAATTTGTTCTGCCCATCTTTGTGTATGTCATGACAAAGTTCAGGAAGATCCCTGGCTCGGCACAGCAGATCCTGGAGATCTGCCCCGAGGAGCAGGACAAGCCCATGAGGGTGGAGAGCGCGGAGCAGCTGGTGGCAGCGGTGAAGGACAGGCAGCACTACGCCCTGCTCTGCAGCCAGCTGAGCAAAAGCCCCTGTGGGGAGCAGGTTTCCCTGGATCTGTGTGACAAAGAGAGCGGGAGGCCCCGCTACACGCTGCACGTTGTCGACAGCCCCTCGGTGAAAGCTTCCAGGGACAATCACTTTGCCATCTTCATCAGTGAGTACAGCCTCTCCCAGCTGCAATGAGACAATGCTCTGGCCAGGAGCTGCAAATCACCCAGCGGTCCTGGTCCTGCTGGCATTGGGGCTGGAGAGGCAAATAACACACCTATACAGGGTTCAGTTGACGTTCCAGTCCTGGCTTTGTGCTGGCACCTGTGTTTGCTTGGTGTTGTGAGCAGAGATCTGGCGCAGAGCTCGTTGGCCGAGCAGATGCCCGTGTGTCAGCAGTGGGATGCTGCCTGCCTTGCCTCCAAGGTGGATTCCTGCCTTGGTGCTGGTGAAAGCCGCTGGAACACGACCCTGCCTACAGCCAGTGCACAGCAGATACAGCTCTAAAGGCCTCATGGGTCTCTGTGGGCATTCTGACTTGCTTTTGCACCTTGCAGAGATAATGCTGGGCTCTGCCAGCAGCACCGTGCCCTCCCTGCATGCCTGCAACGCTGGGACTCGGCACAGCCTGGAGACAGGAGGCTGTTGGAATGCCCTCTTGTTATGAGACGTGGCTTTTCCAGGCTCCTGACCAAAACAGGGATGGTCCTGGCTCTTTAGACGGTTGCAGAGCCTGGCTCTGGGCACGTGGTGGAACCTCCTCACAGCGTTCTGCCATTCCCTGGGGCTCCTCTCGTGGAAGCTGGGGCGGTCCTTCAGGGAGTAGAATTGACCCACGCTGATGGCAGCCCCTTCTGTAGTCCCACAGGGCAGAGAAACCGAGTGGCTGTTTGGGACGGAGGAAGGACGGAGGCAGCTGGCCAGCAGCGCGGGCTTCGGGCGCCTGGTCACCGTGGCCCTGCACCGGGAGCAGCACTACGAGGGCATGGCTGGCATCCAGGCAGAGCTCTCGGGGAAGGTGATGGAGCTGGCCCCTCCGAACCTCCCTGCACGGCAGCAGGTGAGTCCCAGCACCCAGCCCCTTTGCTTGGCTTCCCCACATCTGGGTCCAGGCCGGCTGTGTGCCAGCAGTCAGTCCCTCTGCTCCAAGGGAGAGCAAACCACAGCGTGTGAGCCGGCTGCCTTGCTGGGGAGGAGACAGCCCTCAGGTACAGCTCCTCTGGGTTTTCTCCCCAGCTGGCTGCCTTTGTTTGGAGGCAGGATTTGAGGGGCCCACATGGTAAGATTCAGTGTGAAACCTTTGCCTTCCAAAACTCAGCATCCCAAGAAAACCAGGCGTCCTGAAACCCTGAGGGCATCTGTCCCCTTCTTAACACTGGCTTTTAACGTTTCTTGTCCCTTTTATCTCGCTTCCTTCCTGCCCCAGCTCCCCAAACCTGAAAGAAGTCTTGGGGTGTTTGTTCCCTGTACCCCAACACGAGTCTGGGAGGGAAGATGCTGTCCCATGCACCAGTCCCCTGCTCCCCTTTAGCTGGCTACAGCACGTGCCACGGCTCCTGCTCTGTGTCTGCTTCATTCCAACTCCTTCGCCGTGCTCAGGGCAGCAGGAATACCCGGCTCTGTTCCTGCAGCCTTTCCTTCCTCACCCCTAATCCTTGTGCTCCCTGCAGGTGCCCTTCCTGTCCGTGGGAGGGGACATCGGGGTGCGGACGGTGCGGCACCGCGCTGCCAGCGCCCTGAGCGGGGAGCTGCTTGTGGAGGACGTGAAGGGCGACGGCTCCTGCTACTTCCGACGCCTCATCTTCCTCTGCAACAGGAACGTGGTGCAGTCCGAGGCTCGGCTCCTGCCCGCCACGGCTCTCCCAGGTGAGGAAGAGGCCAAAGGTGACTCTTTGGGATGACAGAGGGTGAGATAGTCCTGCTGGGACCTGCGTGCCTGGTCCTAAAGCAGCTCCGGGCGTGACAGAGGGTGAGATAGTCCTGCTGGGACCTGCGTGCCTGGTCCTAAAGCAGCTCTGGAAGTGTTTTTTACACTCTGCTGCTTCCTTTGTGGGTGGGCAGGGCCTGGGGGATGGCCAGTGCCCAGCAAGCAGTGCTGTCTCCCACCGTGCCTTACCCACCAGTGCCCTCGTGTCATTCAGGCCAGAAGAAACGGAGAAAAGACAAGAAGAAACCCAGCCTTGCAGAGCCACCTGCAGCCGTCGACAAGAGCTACCTGTGCTGCCAGCACCACAAGGCCATGGTCGCCGGGCTCTGCCTGCTGGGGGGCCCTGACCCTCTCCCAGGTGATGAGGCAGTGGGAGGCTGTGCCCAAGGCAGGCATGTGGCTGTAGCCATGCCCCAGCTCCTTGGGCAAGCTGCCCTGCACACCCCACGTGCCCGTCCCGGAGTGGGTTGGGTGGCGGGGTGGGATGGGTTGTGCAGCTCCCCCAGACGCTCTCTGTTGGCAGGGACCCCTCTGGCGGTGCTGGTGGTGGGGCTCGGAGGGGGCAGCCTGCCCCTCTTCATCCACGACTACTTCTGGCCAGCCCACGTGGATGTGGTGGAGATCGACCCCTCGGTGCTGGAAGTGGCCACGCGCTGGTTTGGCTTCTGCCAAGGCGAGCGGCTGCGGGTGCACGTGTGTGACGGGCTGGACCACGTGGCCAAACTGGCAGCTGAAGGTACCATCCCGCTGGGTTATCCTGGGAACCCCATCAAGCTCCGTGGCTGATATGCAGGGGATCATGAGTCCTGGGCTGCTTTCACACCCTCTGCTTCCCATCCCTGCCATGTGTCACAAGCTCCAACCTTGCCAGCGCTGCAGCTCACGGGGTGTGCAGGGAACCTCAGGTTTACTGCACCAGGGGTGCTGCTGTGGGCTTCATCTGGAAGGAGAAACCCCCAAGAGAGAGAAGTGGCTGGTACATGGCAGAGGAGTTGTCTTGACCACCCCGTTCATTGCCTCTCCACTGTGCATGGCACATCTGACACTGAGGTGCTGGAGCGTGTCCAGAGATGGGCAGTGGAGCTGGGGAAGGATGTGGAGCACGAGCGTGAGGAGGAGGAGCTGAGAGAACTGGGAGTGTTTAGTCTGGAGAAGAGGAGGCTAAGGGGGGACATCACTCTCTGCAACAACCTGACAGGAGGGTGTGGTGAGGTGGGGGGCAGTCTCTTCTTTCTGATAATGGTAGGATGAGAGGAAATGGCCTCAAGTTGCACCAGGGGAGTTTTAGATTGAGATGAGGAAGAACTTCTTCCCTGAGAGGGTTGCTAGCCACTGGCCCAGGGAGCTGGGGGAGATGCATTGAAAAGACACATAGATGAGGTGCTGAGGGATGTGGTTTATTGGTGGGCCCTTGGTGGTGTGAGGTTAGTGGTTGGACTTGATGATCTTAAAGGTCTTTTCCAACCAACACGACACTACGATCTCCATCCCATGGGGGTATCAAGTCTCTGCTTTCCCTTTTGCAGCCCCAGCCCAGTACGATGCCATCATGTTTGATGTGGACAGCAAAGACCTGACGGTGGGGATGAGCTGCCCACCCTCAGCCTTCGTGGAGAAGCCCTTTCTGCAGAAAGTTAAAACCATCCTCAAGCCAGAAGGTATGAGGGGAGATGCAGGAGTGCTCCTGCAGCCAGCCTGGCCGGTCCTGTGCAGGGTTGCAGTGATGGGTCTGTGCCACCGTTCCTCATCCTGCAGGATGGCAGCCACAGCCAGGAACATCCCCCGCTCCCAGCAGGTCCCAGATCCCAGTGTTGGACTGGGTGCTGTGACAGCAGGGAGCAGGGTGGAGCGAGTGGCCTGTGGTGCTGCTGGCTCAGGCAGGATGATGCATCCTGAGGGGGCCAAGAAGGGCTGCAGGATGGCAGAGGGTGTAGGTGGTACCCGGGAACAGATCGTGTGGCCACCCACAACCCATGTGGCAGCAGGGACGTGGAGCTGGGCCAAGGGCACCAAGAAGGGGATGCTGGTACTCCTTGTGCTGCCGTGGGGGAGGTGTTTGCACCGGGGTGGCACCGATTCAGCTGCATTCCCACAGGGGACTGGTGTGAAATCCCATCCCTCTCGCCCTGCCGCAGGAGTCTTCATCCTCAACCTGGTGTGCCGCGATGCCCAGCTGAAGGAGGCTGTCCTGGCCACCCTCAGGGAGGTCTTCCCTCTGCTCTACACTCGCCACATTGAAGGGGAAGTCAACGAGATCCTGTTCTGCCAGCCCAGCCACGAGGGCCAGCGGGAGCCTGCAGAGCTGGGGGCACGTGCCCAGGCGCTGGAGGGGGCCCTGCGGCAGCCCGGGCGCCCCTGGGACAGCTCCTACGTGCTGGCAGACATGCTGCAGGCCATCAAGATCCTCTGACAGGGGGCTCCCATGGTACTTGAACAAGAGGCTCTAGCGTGAGTGCTGTGGTACCATAGCAGGGGGGTGCCCGTGGTGAGGACTGGGCCAGTGCTGGCCTGAGTCTGCCTGAGGGATGGGACTGGCGTGGGAAGGTGCTCCCTGCAGCAGGGTTTCCTGGGAAGGGATCCAGGATTCTGCAGCCCAAGGGGCAACATCAGAGAGGTGAGGCAAGGGGATGGTGCTGCAGGACTGGAAGGACTGTGGGTTTGGGTTTGTTCTTACTGCTGTCCCATTGTGGGTACAATATCCCTCCAGCTATCCCCTTCCCCTCTGATGCTGCCTCTCCCCCCATCTCCAGCATCCCTTGGTCATCGGTGTTGGTGCAGAGCCACAGCCCTGCCCCAGGCCTGGTTGTGGATGCGTGGCTGGGCTGAGAGCTGTGATAATAAAGTGCTCAGGGCTGCTCCAAGGCCTGCAGTGCTCTGCTGGGCTTGTTTCTGGAGTGCCCAGCACCCTTGGAAAAGGTATGGTCACCTCCACTCCTCAAAGGCACATCCTGGGAGCAAGCAGCTACCCCTTGTACCCAACTGCCTTCTCCACACTCACCTTCTCCAAACAGGAGCCCGCTGTGTGCCTGCCTCTCTTCTGCATTTCTCCATCCATCACCACTGGGAGCTGAAGCCCCCCAGCTCTTCTACCCCCAGGGCCAGCAGAGACTCAGCCCTGTGCTCAAGACCCTGGGCACACCAGCCTGCTCCCCTAGCTGGGGCAGCTCAGCCTGACAGCAGAGTGACAAAGCAGCCATTACTGCCCAGGGGGGGAATCATTTTGTCTCCAGAGTGTTTCAAAGGCTGGTGTCTCCCTGTGAGGTTTGGCTGCACCTCTGAGCCATGTGTCCTGGCTGGGCACAGAGCAGGTGACCTGTTGATGTTCCCACATTCATCAGAAATTATATGGGAGGGGGGATGTGTCTTCCCTGCAGCAGCTGCTATCAAAATGAGTCTGAGGCATGGTACCAGAGTGGCTTGCAGACATCAAGGTGACAACCTGCTGAGGCACCGTGATGCTTTGCCACAGCCCCCACAGCCTCACCCTGTGCTTCTTTCTGCCTCTGGCATCCTGAGCAAGAACATCTTTCTGTCAGCTCCTTCCTAGAGCAAACCCTGCTCAGCCATCTTTCCACAGCCCAGAGTGGTAACAGCACACCAGAAACAGCCACAGGAGGGATCTGATCCTGCCATTGGTGTGGACGCAACAGTAGCTGCATCTCAGTATCACACGTGTGCCCTGTCCTGCCAGGCTCTGGTGGGTGGCTGCTCCTCAGCCTCTCCTTCCTCAGCTCTCTTCCATCTGCAGGACACGCTCATGTTTTTGGAAAGCTGGGTGAGAGGGTGTGTGAGCTGGGGAGTGTGCAGTTTCCCAGCACCACAGGAGCCATGGGAAGGGCACCCCGAGGGCTCTCACCCACTGAACCCACTGTGGGGATCACAGCCACTGCCAATCACGGGATGGTGGGGGTTGGAAGGGACCTCTAAAGGTCATCCAGCCCAACTCCTTGCTAAAGCAGGTTCCACTCCGTCAGGTCACACAGGAACAATACAGGAGCCAAGGCTGTGCCCAGCTGTGCTGACAGCAAGCACGTCCCTCTCTGATCAGCTCTGGCTCTGCTTTAATTCATCAGCAGGTTCTGCTTTGGAAGCCACTCTGTTCAGATCCCTTCTCCCATGCTCCCTGCCCTATTCCCCTTCACGCAGAGGGACAAGTTGGTGCCCTACTTTCTCCCTGGGCTGCCCTGCTTTTACACAGAGGGAGCAGATGCTTTTTTTAACTGAGTGCTTTCTGATGGCTCCCAGGCGTTGGAGAGCAAGGCTGTCTCTCTCTCCTTGCCTCAGATAAAGGCTGGCACTGTGGGCACATGCCCTCTGCACACTGCTCAACACTTGCTTGCTCCTCTGCAGTGTCCAGGGCAGCACATGGTCACGAGTCAGCTGGAGGAGCAAGGCTGGAGCTGGAGCTGGGTGCAAGTCTGCCTGCCCCCACGCACTTAGTTCCTCAAGCTGTGTGCTGAGGACTGTTTTGAAAGGTGCCTATTCTCCATTATCTATTATCTATCCACGCAGCTGAGCAATGGCAAATGTCTCGTCTGGATCAGCAGGACTGCACTGAGTCTATTTTTAACTCAGTTTTCAATTCTCAACATCATTCCAGTGACGTTGGTTTGTGTGTGTGTGTGTGTGTGTGTGTGTGTGTGTGTGTGCGTGCCCTTTATGTTACTGAAACCATCTCTTCCCTTGCCCAGGAGCTCACACAAAGGCTGCCTTCATCCTTCCCTTGTCCCGTCCTGCCTTTTTGTTGTGCTTCCTCATCGCTCAGTAACGCCACATCCTGGTGGAAAAACAAAAGCCGTCTATTAGAAACAACGTCAGGGTGAGATCTCACTTCGTTGCAGCTGCCCTTGCAGCCTGACAGCCCTACAAGTTTTTGCCTAGAAATATATTTTAGGTGGGAAACTGGCACATTTGTGAGCGCTGCAAACACCCCAAACCCTCCTCTGCAGGTAAAATGCTTCAAGGCTGGAATAATTGACATGTAGTAAATATTTATCTCCTGGCAGCCGAAACACCCAGCTAACCTATATGTTTGGCAAGTCCTTCTGTTGAGTGTTTTGGCAGTATGCTCATGTTTGCATCCTTTACTCCTCACTTCCTTCCTGTGCAGCGTAGGCATGCTGGAAGCAGCGGGATAGAAACAAGCCCTGCTGTCACTTAGCAACCTCCACTGGCTCTCAAACGTTGACTTCTTTCCTTTCTGAACTTCCCATCACAAAAAAAAAAACCCATCAGAGGCATGTGTGTAAGCCAGGCATGAGGCTGCAGCCAGCTGGGGATGCTTAGATCTACTCCAGCCCCTCTTGGAGCATTGCACCTGCATCTTGCTGCTGCTCCAGTGTGAGTGAGGCACTGGGAGCTGATGGGTTGGCTTGGTATCTGGTCGTGCCCAGCTGTGGAGGCTCTTTGACCCCGGGTGATGCTGTGGCCAGGCAGCTGGCAGGCAGCAATAGGGTGTCATACACATACTCATATGCTCCAACCTCCTCAGGTGTCACAGCCTAGTCCCTGCTCTGCAGAAGGACTGGAAGTGGCAGGGCTCTCAGGAAAGAGGTGAAGGTGAGACATACTGTCACCAGCTGGAAGAGACTTTGCAGTAATGAAAGTTGTAGGGAAGGAGTGCTGAGGCTCATCCCCTTCAGCTGGGAAGAGCTCTGCCAAGGTGAGCCTGGTCCTACAGCCTGAGCTGCTGTTCCTCCACAGCCCAGCAAGGGCTGCAACAGCCACGTCCTGCCCATGACATTTTCCATCTCTTGGCTTGCCTGGCTTTGTGACCAAGGAAGCTGCCAAGCTGCAGCAAGGAAGTACAGCTCGTTCCTGGGGTGCTCAGGGCTGCAAGGAACTATCTCTGCAGGCTGCAGTGGTGGCCTTTTTTCTACCCTGCAACTGGATACATCCAGGTAAAGGATGCAGCTGGAAGTCACAGGGTAAGGGAAAGGCCACCACACAGGATGGGACATGGATTGAGAGGTCACTGTCCAATCTGTGAGTCAGCAGGGTCCCAGGCTGCAGGGAAGAGGCAGAAAGCAACTTTGTAGGGGCAAAATGCTGCAGCTGCTACTTCAAATCACAGCTCTGCAGCCATTCTGGCTTGCTCTCACTGGCCTTAATTTGATCTTTCGCAGCTTCAAGGTCTGAGTTCACCTCCTGGCAGATACACAGGCATAATGCTGACCAGCACCTTCAGGCCAGCACTGCAGAGCTGGGTGCTGCTGAGAACCTGGGAACTCCCCTGTGCACAGGGCTCCTTGCCCCCACCTCCTCCTGCTCTGTGCCCATCAGCTGCCTGCAAAGCTCTGGCTTTGCATCTCGAGAAAGGAGATGAGGAAGGTCTGGGCAAAGATAATGCACGTCTGCCTCTTCTAACTGCATCCCATGGTCGAGAAAGCAGCCTCATCTGTGCTCTCCTCCCTGCAGGGTCCTGCCTGCTCACCTGGCAGAGGAGGCTCTTCACTGCAGGCACCTGCAAATCTTCTCTCTGGTAGCTGATCTATAACCCATTTTTTCATGAAGGGAATTGTGCTGGTGGACCTGATCCAAATGTGCTCAGTTTTAACGTCATGCTGCCTGGTTAGGAAGAAGTGTCCGTGGGTGAGGTTTTGGGCTCAAATGCTACAGCTGTGCCCTGAAGGTAGACTATTTTAGCTGTCTATTTCCCTGAAAGTCAGGACAGGACAAGTCTGCTGTCTGTAGGTTTGAGCTGAAATGCACCAGAGGCTTTGGTAGAGCTGGGGTGGGGAGTGGGGGAGGCCTCAGGCAAGCTGTGCTGGAGCTGGTGACATCTGGAATGTGCTGACAGATTCTGTGGTGCCAATGTGCCACCCTGGGGAGCGGGGTACCCTTCCCACTGTGTCAGGGAGGGGTGGTCAGCAAAGGTCTTCTTCTTGCTGAGCCTGTCACATGCCAAAGGGCAGGGATAAATGTGGGGCACAACTGAGCACAGAGTAAAAAATAGCGTGGGGTTGGTTTTTTGCTGGCTAATCAGTGAGCAACACAGCCCTGTGCTCCTGGGGATTGCACCTGGTGCTCTCCAGGAAAACAGTTTCTGGCATGGCCCTCTGATGCTGGTGTGTTGCGAGGGGGAAGGGGTAGGTATTCCTTAAAGGAAACACTACAAGTACTATCCCTTATTTCCTTTAATTTAGCTACTCTGAACCTTGACAAATTCAGGAAGCCAGGCTGGGCTCCGTGTGGGGATTTGGAACAAACTGCCTGGGGAAGTCAGTTAGAATAAAGCAGAGACCTGAAGGTCCTCTTGGGTGCCTTTCCTCTTGGAGAAATGAGCACCCTGGTGAGAACACCGGCGTGCATCATGCAAATGTTCCTGCTTTTTTTTCCAGGAGATGGGAAATCTATACTTGGCTGCTTGTGGCTTTTTTGGGGGTGGAAGGGCGGAGTAGGTTTGTGTAAGTGATGTAGGGTCACTGAGTGGTTTTAACTGAGTTTCGACAGCCAAAGTTTGCTTTGGAAACTTCTCAGACTTGGGGGAAATAACTCAAACTTTTCCTAAACAGAAATAGTTGTGTTTGTTTGTTTTAAATGGTGGAAGTAAACAAAGATGTAACATCAAGCTCCAAGAGAAAGGCCAGTTCCCTTGGTTATCCACTTGAAGGTGTGCGTAGCGTTGCTCCTGAGGCATTGTGCCTTTTAAACTCTTCATCTGTCTCCTGTGGAGATGCAATCCTATTAACAGGCTGCTCTTCTACTGATCTCAATTATTTTACTGGGGCAGCACAAAACTCTCTGATGCTCAGACAGGGTGGCTTTGGCCAGAACACAATCCTGTTCTTCCTGACTTCCAGCCTCTGTAGAAACCCATGAACTGGAAGAAGGCCAGGCAGCTACTCTAGTGCCTCCTGGCATAGCTTGCTTGCTCTGGAGCAGGGAGGGAGAAAATAATCATGCTGCTAATTGGCATAATTATGTCAATAACCCTCAGGCCCCATCTAGGTAGACATGATCACAAGGCTTTTCCCAGAGGCTGCGATGCTGAGGAGGTGACGTTACCGCAGTGGCAAAGCAGTTGCTAGAGAAGCGGTCTCTGTGTTGTGCCTATTAAAAACATTATAGCCAGAGCTAATTCAAACTGTTCTGGGGTTACAAGTCTGTCCCTTACACAGAGTAGGGTTGGTTTTTTTTAACACATACTGAGAGCTCTCTGGCCAAGAAGTTTTGATACTCCTCCAGGCAGTCAGTGTCTGTCAGCCTGTGGCATGTTCGCAGTTCCCTTTTGTTTTGCTTTTCACGCTGAGCGAGGCTGGTGTCTGGTTTAATGCAGAGGATAACTTTGATTGCTGCAGCACTCCAAAGCCTCTGGTTTGGGTATTTCAGTGTTGTGACTGCTGCCAGTAATCACAGGCAGGTCTCATCCCTGTTGTTTGCCTGTGCTTTTTAGCTCAGTCGCAGCATGCCTTTTGCATTGAAGCCGCTGCAACGATGTGGCTCAGACCCTGTGATTGCTGCCCTGCCTGTACCTGAGTCACCCACCTGCTACCAGCCTGCCTGGACCCAGCTCTTGAGGCCTGCCCTGATACCATTCTGGTGCCTCAACGTGTGTCTGACCCTGGCAGCCCTCCTGCCCCTGCTTGAGCGTTGGTGCCATTTGCCAAGGCCCCTTATGTGCTGTGGGGATGGATCCTGGTTCCTTGCTGCTCCTGTTCCCATCGTGGCCAGGAGCAGGGAGGAATTCAGCCACTGGGACTGCTCCAAAATGCCCTCCTTGGCAGATGGGGAGGTGGCTGAAGCCAGCTGCCTGCCAGGTCCCCTGTGCCAAGCGGGACTCTGCTCCTCGGTGTGCTCCTGGTTTGCCCCTATTCCCACTTTGCTGCCCTAGGCAGAGATGAAGAACATATAGAAGCCTCCCTGGGATACTGAAAGGGTGGGCACAACCCTACGTCAGGGGCTCATGGGGCACATCACTGCCCTTCCCAGCAGTGGGGATGGGCTGGGGTCGGTTGTTTTGGGATGGGGGGGAAAAGTGCAGCATGGCAATCTCATGGCTTCTGGCGTGGGCAGGGGTGAACCGTGATGCTGCTGCCCGTTTCAGCACCGTTTCGGTTTGTATTTAGTGTAAGGGGACGACCGGGGAGGACGCTTGAGATGCTCCTGTGGGCTCCCAGCTCCGCCCCCGGCTGCTGAGTTGGGGGGGGGGGGGGGGGGGGGGTGGGGGCGTGGGGGGGGGGGCGGGGGGGGGGGGGGGCGGGGTGCGTGGGGGGGGGGGGTGTGTGTGTGTGATTGCGGGATGGCGCATGCGCAGAGCGCCGCCCGTTACCTGTCAGCGGCGTTTTGGGAAGGGGACGGTGCGGGACGGTGCGGGGGGATGGAGGGGCTCATCCCGCTCGTTAACCGGCTGCAGGACGCCTTCGCGGCTTTGGGTCAGAGCTGCCTGTTGGACCTGCCGCAGATCGCGGTGGTAGGCGGCCAANGTGTAGATGGGGGTGGGGGGGGATGTCCCGGCTCGGCACCGTCCGGGGATGCTCGGTTGCAGTCCCCAGAGCCGCTGGGGAAGCGGGGAAGGGCCCTGGAGTGGCAGCGTCCTTGGTTTGCGAGCTGCGGGATTGATGCTGGGACTCTGGGGAGAGGGGGGAGGTCGTGTGTGTGTGTGCCCCCCCCCACACCATTGGGGTGGGTGAGTGAGGTGGGGGACGACATACACAGTTAACCACCATCTGGGGCAAAAAAAAAACCCTACACAACTG
>WBNH01004805.1:0-109499 GCA_013401255.1 Urocolius indicus | reverse complement strand
GCGGGATTGGTGCTGGGACTCTGGTGGGAGGGGGGAGGTCGTGTGTGTGTGTCCCCCCCCCACACCATTGGGGTGGGTGAGTGAGGGGGGGACACACACACAGTTAACCACCATCTGGGGCAAAAAAAAAAACCCTACACAACTGTTAAAGCCTCAAATCCTAACGATGGTGGCTCTGATCCATTCACAGTTCTGGTGGGGTTGCTCACACTTGGCACCTAAGGGTGTTAGCACCTCTGAACATTCCCCCAGCAAAGCCTCGTGGCTCGGGGTTGGGGGATGTTTTCAACGTCCAAGCTGCCTCTTGAGATGTCCCGAGGTAAACACGGGCTTCCAGCGCTGTTCTGTCAAGTTGCTTCAGCATCTGCCCCAAAGAGCGTGAGGGCAGCCGGAGGGAGGGAGGGGATGGAGGTGATGGTGGTTGCGGAGCGTAGCAGCAATTGTTGCTTCCCACGTATGGGATGCGAAGTGCTGTTGTGTGCGCCAGAGACCGGGGCAACTCTCATGCGTGGAGATCTTCATGAAAGGTGATAGTCAATGTGGTGCCTCTCCACTCCTTGGCCGTCTGGCTGACTGTTCTTGCTCTCTCCTTACTCTCACCGTGTTGATTCCACTTCTTTTTTCTTGCTGGCGAACTGCTGATGTTGACAAGTCCCTGCCCGTTTCTGAGTGAGATGCTCAGAAAACACTAGTGGCTTTCAAATCATTAGCTTTCTTTGAACAAGTATCCTGAAAGTATTTTTGGACTCGTTTGGCTTTTCAGTCTGAGCATCTACAAAGCTGGTGCAAAGCACACGTGAGGAGGAGGAGGAAAGGCATCTTCATCTGGTCAACGAGGATATTTTGGGCCCTGTGCCATAGCCTTGCCTGGGGTAGCATCCACCTGGGAGTGGAGCTGAGTGTGGTGGTCTGTGAGCTGATGTCTTTCTCTGGTTCCAGCTGTACTGATGCATGAGGTTACTACTGCCAGATGTTTGTTAATGCTCCCCAGTTAGAGGGATGGGCTCCATCTGCTCTGCAGGTGAAGCTGCTCCTTAGAGTACAAGTTGCTGCCCTGCCACCTGGGAGCGCCTGCCTGGAGCAAAAGGTGAAAATGAGCAGCTTGTGCTCATCTGGCCCATTTGTGCAGCTGCTTCCAGCCTCTAATCCAGGTGAGGTGTGGACATTTCTAGAAAGAACGATGAGGAAAAGCTAAGGGCAATGACTTTTTTTTCCACTCACATAGTGATTTACTATGCAGCCTGTGGGCGCTGCAAGAGAATCTCTTCAGAGAAGAGCTTGCAGAGTGCTGTGAAGAGCCACAGTATCTCTGTCACATAGGATCTGGAATTTTTTCTTATAACTCGGTCTCAGAGTTTCACGTCGTTGTTTTGTGCAGTAACTTCGTGAGGTGTAGTATGAACTGATCTGTACTACCTCCCTACTGGCCAGCTTGGAGCATGTGGCGAATGTGACATTAAAATGCATTCCTTCAAACCTATTCCATGAGACTTGAGCAATTACGTTTTACTGACGTGTTTCCTCCAGGCTGACTATGTGTGGTCAGCAGATGTGCACTTGCTAAGCTGTGAGAACTTGGTTGTGAACCCTCAGAACCAGATTAAGCGATATCCAAGAGATTGGAAGATGATTTTACATGTCAGATCAGCAGGTAAAATGGTCTGTGGTCATAGGATGTTCCTGTTTTTACAGGGTGTTGAAGCTGTTCTCTGCAAACGAGAAGTTTATTGCATCCACATCTGTCTTAATATGACTTCTTGAGGTAGCGTGTTTTGTGGAGATATGTTGCACTCCTTTCTTTTGTTAGTGGTACATCACCAGAGGTGTGACTAACCACAGGGTTAACAGTAGCATGGCTGTGAGATTCATGTACAATTAAAGTAGTTCTGGCAATGCTCTAAAGTTTGCACTTTGATTCTCATGGAGTTTGGGGTTTTTTTTGTCTGTTTTTTTTTTTTTTGTTGGTTTTTTTGTGGTGTGGGTTGGTGTTTTGTGTTTTTTGCATGAGTTACAGTGTTGGACTATACTGTGTTACCCACCATCTAGTTCATGCATTGCTATAGTCTATCAGAAGGGTTGTGAGGAATCTGCCTCTGCTATAGTTCTGTGGGCTGGCAGATGGTTCTAGAAGTGGGATGCAAGCCCTGTTATTTCTGAAGCTGCTGAGTGACACACATCCATCAGTGTCCTCGGGGTAGTGCCAAGCCTTGTTCAGATGCATGCAGCATCCTTAATATCAAGTCAGTGGATGTGTTTGCTTTAGATTGCATACTTGGATTTGCATTGATGCTGGTGTTATGTGAGGATAGATTCTGCATGTTACCCACTCCAGGAACTGTGTGACACCCAAAACTGCTGATGTCGTTGTAGATTGGCTCAGAATAAGACCGGAGTTGGGGCAGTGTCAAACCTCCCAAGGCAGCCATTATCGTTACCTTAGCGGATGCTCATCCAAATAGTATTTGGAGAGTTTGCTCTTCACATATTGCTCCCCTGCATGTGAGGAGCTTTCTTTTGGTAGTCAAGGACTGTGTTTGAAGGGTTTCCTCTCAGGATTCTGGTTATATTTAGATTGGAACAGATTTCAGAGAGCACTTGAGGACAGCACTAATTTCCATTTATGGGTTAGACCTTCACGTGTTCTTAACTAGAACCTGAATGGTATTGTCTCGAGCAAATCTTCCTACCTGCTGCTCTTTGTAATAGAAGTAAATGTGTCCTTAAAAGTACTGAGCTAGTGTTTGAAGGAAAAGATCTAGTGCAGTGTTCTGCTAGAACTTGATGGGAGAGAGATGCAAAAGCACAAAGGGGAGTCAAACATCTAATGCCAGCAGATTGCCAGTGGGAGTCAGGCACTTCATCTGGTCTTACTCCCTTGCTAACGATGAGTACAGGACCATGACCTTGTATACTGTGTGCTTTTTAAACATCTTGCTTTTGATAATAATAGTGTGCTTAAAGCTAATGTCAGGAAGCAATTCTTGGACATTGTATTTGGAGAGAAAGCCTTTTCTTTTATTTCACGTATTCAAATAGACATTTAAGGTAACTAAAGGCACAGATGGCAAGCTACCTCATCACAACTTCTTTGCCCAGGTTTGAATCAGAACCTTATTTTATTCTTACAAACAGTGACAAATTAATAATTAAAACTTCAAAGCTGAAAGCTCTTTACTTCCTTCTCTGCTTAATGTAATATAACATAACCTGCATGTGGCCAAATAATTGTTTTAGAAGAGATGTGAACTCGTGATTGTAAGCCTGTCACTCATCATCGAACAAGCACTTTCATTTTAAGAGCCTGGGATCTGCTTTTATAATACAGCTTTACAGCTTTTTGATCTGAGACTCTTCTGACAATCTTACAGCCACCTCATATTGTAGAGCTATTTATTATGACATTGTGCTAATATTACTCCTTTTAAAAAAAAAAATCATGGTTCCCTCTGTGCTTAGCTCGTTCTTTTTCTCTTGAGATGGCGCTTGTGAAAAGCCTGCGTTGAGTCATTAGGGGAAGAGAAAGGACTTGAAAGCTGCCTGTTGAAGCAGAGAATTTATCCAAAGAAAGTAGACACATACTTAGATTGGCTGCTTCCCGGGGGGGAGACACAGTTAACATTGGTACAGATATGTTGTTCTTCTAGTTACTAGTCATGGGTAGAGAAACATTTCTACAGAAAATGTTCCTCTTTTGTGAAACAGGCATGAGAAAGCTGAGCAGCTGGAGATACAGACTGAAATGTGGTGCTCTGTATTCTTTTTTTTTTTTTTTTATCTTAAGGATCTTCTGGAAATGAGAATAAGCCACTCCTTTTTCCTGACTAATTAAGCCATTGTACAGCTGTATTGAGTGTATTAGTCTAATTATGAAAATACTCTAGTGCACTGAAAGCAAGAATTGTTCCTGGGTATTCCATTAAATAGAAACAGCAGTGGGAGAGACAGTGGCTTATTGAAGTTTCCTCCCCGAATACATTTTTACATTTAGAGGTTATAGAACAGACTTGGCTGTTTAGATGGGATGTAACTGGCTTAGTCTTGTCCTTAAATGTAAGTCAATTGTGGATTTTAAATCAATTTTTATCACAAGTCTTGAGAATTGATATATGCAAAGTAAAGCAAATGGGTAGTTAAAAACAGATATACAAATACAGTGATTGGTTTTTTCCCCCCGTCCCCTTGTAAACGAAAAGTTTTCCTCTAAAACCTCTTAGAGCATTCATATCTCTTATTTCTGGCATTTAAATTGTACCAATTAAAAGACTTATATTTTAAGAAAAGGTGTACTCTGTTAGGAGGCATAGTATAGGAAGCTCTGACTTACATTCTGGTATTTAAGTTCAATTTACCAAGCAGCTTACAGAGATGCTAAATCCATAAGTAACAATTAACAGTTTTGCCAAGTGTACCTGTGAGAATACATGTACATATGATCTTAATGTAACGTTGGCTTGCTGTGTACTCCTAGGGTATTTTAGTGGTTCAGTGAACACAAGCTTGGTATTTGAAGTTTGAGACCTAAACTTCAGGAAAAAAAAATCTCTGAGCCCTGTAAAATGCAACTCACAAAAAAAACCACCCAGTCTGAAACAGGTATTACAGATTCAGTGGCAGTTGCTCCTGGAAGTTCAATTCATCAAGATGCTGAAGGCGACTGCACGCTTCTCATCATTTGTTAAGATGACTAGTCACCTGGTGAGAGGTTTGTGGGGGCTTTTTTTACCTTCTCTCCTTTTTTTTTCCCCTCAGACTACAGGTATCCATTTAAAGCTAAGCTTCCCTGTTTCTTAAGTCCTGAAAATTCAGCTCCAGGCTCTTTGTATAGTGTTCTGAATCCCAGTACTCACTGCCTTCAGGCAGGAGCCAACACCTGGGATTTTGTAGTGTTGAAATAGATCAATAAATAACAAGCACATTTTTAGTCTTGCTGTTTCTTCGTGGGCATTGCTCCTGCTAACGTTTCAAGCTGATGTTATTTGCCTTTGTAGATGAAATGGAAAACAAGACTTTCCAAACAGATGTTAACAGTAGGATTGAACATAGACCTGTGAACACAGGGAGTGATGTTGATATGAGTTGCAGTAGAAGAGCAGAAGTAAGGATACTGTTCTCTGCTACTGGTGTATTGAATGACCTCAAACTGGTTTTTAAACATTACCTGCATCTGTATCGACACGTGTATGCCTCTAGTCTTTGGTCTGTCTTGTCCGTATGATAATGATTTAGGTTTTTACTCCTTTACTTTGAAGTTGCTTCTGTTTCAAAAGGAAGAGGTTAGCATAAAATCAGCGTGGCATAACTATGGTTGTAGTTTAAGCCTTGCTGTTATGCATTTCCCTACTTTGTGTGGTGGCTGCTTTAGGCATCTGTGTGGCACCAAACCTAAGTATTGGATTCTGCTCCGTAGAAGTAGCAGTGTTGCTTCTTCCCAAAAAAAGGACCCTTGCTGGTGTTTAGTTTGTGCCTCCACTTAATCATTGAGTGAGATAGTGTCTGTGTTTTTCTATCCATGAGTTAATCAATGATATTCTTTGAAGTATGTGTGGGTTTCTTAACCAATAGCTGCCTAGACTCCAAGCAGAGAAGGGCTGAAGCCATTTTTGCTTTTTCTGTGGGTGGGTTTTTTGTTTCTTTTTTTTTAAAGCATGCAATTCAAAGTCAGGCCTTCTAGTAAAAAGAAGCCTGTGAACTCCCCAAGTTTGCTCTGCTCGTGTGTAATGGGTATTGGGGATCCTGTGTGTCTGCAGTGTAAAGCCTGTAGTGGGAATATGCTGAGAATAGGAAATGAGCGTTATTTAACTGTGACCTTGCATCTTTTTCTTCAGCAAGTTGCATTGAGATGAACAAGGAAGCATTATTGAACTAAAGAGGAGCAAAATCCCATTTAACTGCATACTGGGCTTTGATGTACTGCCAACTACTGTTGTCTGTGATAGCCTCTGGGTTGCAAAGGAGACTGTAGCTGTAGATAAGAGAGGTTTTCAACCTAAATGTCTAGTGATGTCAGCTTTGATAGTGTAATGTTTTGAATTCAATACTTAGCATGGTATTTCTTCATCCTAGTTCCTGTGCACTAAGCTTTCATTCTTCAGATATGTGGGAGATTTACTGTTTGCTGCAATGAAGCTAGATTTCCACTCTCATAGATAGTATAATCAAAGCTAGATTAAGCACTTGGTACTTTGCTTATTCTGTACAGTGCAGGTGCCTAAAATGCACACATATATTCAGTGATGTTTAGCTGTAGAGGATGTGCTCTAAAAAGGTCTGTGTGTAACTCACCTGCAGAGACTAGGCAGGGCTGTGTGTGGCAAGGATGAGAACGGGAAGATGTCTCAAGCCACTGCTGCAAGGCAGAGGATGAAATGAGCCACGTCTCAAATCAGCAGCTAAACTGAAAGCTGCTGAGGAAATATTAGCATAATACATCAGAGGCAGTGTTGCACCCTGGAGTGTTAGCTTGTTCAGGTGCTAAACAGATGTTGATCCCCAGTGTCCATCGGGTCTGGGAAATACGCTGGGAAGCGTTAGGAATCCGGTCTGAGCCCTCCAGCATTACAGCTTTGTTAGTGCTCTGAGAAGCAGCAGGGGAAAGCACAGTTTTGCTCAGACTTTTAGTATAAAATTTTCTTGTGGTAATAGTTCAGTTTCTGGTGAGCAGAGAGATGAGAGACGATGGGTGAAGTTAAATGGCAATATTTAGCTAAACAGACTTAAATTGTCAGGGACAAGATATTAATTTGCACGTTACAAGCACAAAGCAGGGTAAATGGGTAGGTTAAAATGGCTAAAAGGATAAAACGACTAGAGAGTTTGAGAGACTTGATTTGGAAACATCCCTCTATACCCCCCTTTTCCTTCTGCAGTTGTCTGTCTGTAAATTCGGGCTGTCTTTAAACTGCAGTTCCCATTGTGTATGCATTCTGGAGGCAGTAGAAGCATTCAATCCAGTTACATCCAGCTCTGCAGAATAATCTGAAATGGCTTGTTCTGTACCAAGAAAAGCAACAGTACAGCTTGACATCTTGTCCACCACAAAAAAAAAGATAAATGTATTTTCACGATGGTTCTGAAGAGGCAAAGTTTTTTTGGACTTGACTAGGATGTGGCAGAGCTGATTGTATACTCAGCCACTGTTTAAAAAGCCTATACAGATAGATCTGAATTGAGGACAGTACGGTTTGAGAGGAAGGGCAGGAGCTTATTTTATCTGGGTTTTTCAACACTGCAATTTGCAATATCTAAAAGCTTTTTCATTACTTTATTCAGATGTGAATTATTTGCTAAATGCAAGTAATTACATAGTAGTTAGCTTCACGTAGCTCTTGTGCCTGCAGTGTTGGGGACGTGTTGTTTTCTTGCTGATCCTTTCAATCTGATTTTTCCCCCCCCCCCCACCTTTATATAATTGTATTCTAGAAGAAAACTTTTAAATAAAATCTTTTCCAAAGAAACATTGTTAATAGTATTTGGCAGCTGTTAAGTGACAAAAACCCCAAACAACTCAACTTCTGTTTAGGGCACTGACAACAATTTAAAGTGAGGAAAGGATTTTTGTTGGTTTCTTGTGTTGAGATACAGAATCTTGTTGCATTAGTATTCATCCTGAGAAATGGATGGGCTTTTATAACCCAACATCCTATGCAAATTAGTCCTTTCCTAAGAACAAACATATCTGATTAGGGAGACTACAGTTACCCTGCAGAGTCTGCTTTATTCTTTTTTGACACAGAAATTCTGAGAATTGTTGGGGAGGGGGGTTTTTTTTTTGGTGTTTTGTGGTTTCTTCCCTCCCGACCCACACTTGGAACTGGAGAGCATCACTGGCGGGAAATAGCAGCAGCTTTTTGTAAAATCTTAAAGGAAAAAGGGCATTTTCACAAACGGAATTAGGATGATGCAGCAAAGTTTTGGATGCGTGCCAGGAAGGACAGATGCATTGTGCATACAGTGGCTCGCCGAGGAGGTTGCACGTTGGCAGCTTCTCGATCTGTTAATACAGCAAGCCTACAGCCTGAGCATAATCACTGCAAACAGAGCACTGTTCATCTTACCACTTCTGTGTTTTTGCCTTGCGAGTTTTCCTAGCTGTGGATGGCAAGCTTTCAGTCCTATAAACATTAGCGAGAGACTAAAAATATCTTTTACATGATAGAAAGTTTGGGGTTTTTTTAATCCTAGGAAGTGCATTTTCTTCCTTTGGTTCAGTGCACAGGATTGCCTTTTTTTTTCTGTGCAGAAATGCAATGTGAGGTACTCTGACTGATGTCAAAGTATGAGATTAGATGTGGGATACTAACAATGGTCTGTGCCTTCTTAGGCTTCTGTTCAGATATTCCCTGCTTTTTGAAACTGCTGTTTATTGTCATATTTAGTGGAAGACTGCCACGGGGGTGAGAGTAATTTTTGGCACTGATTTTTCTCATACCCCTGTAATATTGAATGGGGAAGATGTAATAATTTCTTGCTGCTTTCTAAGCAGAAATGCTGCTGCTACTTAAAGAAAGCATCATCTAGATACAAGAGAAGGACTGAGGGAAGGGAGACCCAAAGAGTTTTTGGCTGCTAGGTTGTAGTGCTGTGTAAGAATTTCAAGATTGGCTTATTATTAAACTTGTGTGCTTGCCTGAAAGCAATGGACAAGATAACTTGGGGGTTCCTGCTTTGCCTGTTCAGTTCCAGTAGTTAAACAGTGATGACAAAGGACATCTCTGAGCTGGAAAATTGATTCTCAAAGTCACCAAAGTTTATCTGCCTTACTTGAAAGGGAGAGATAATTAACATCCCTAGGATGTCTTAGTAATTGGTTTATTCCCCCTAAAGACATGCCCAAACTGCGTGGGCTGCAATGTCTAGTAACTACTCCTGTTTTGAATCAGCAGGTGAATGAAAATAGCGTGAAAGAATGGTTCCTACAAACCGAGTCCAAACTTCATTAGAGAACTTGAATGAAACACTAAAGTATCATGACAAGGATGCCAGTGTCTGTGCTGTGTGGTTTACAAAGAACCCTGGAAGGACTGGCATTGAGCTTTAGGACTTAATATATCTGAGACGACTAAAAATCCACAGCCTGTTAATGCATTTAGCTTGCTTAGAAGGCCTAATTAAGATAGATGTCATTGGTCTTCAATAAAGACAATTAATTATTTCGTAGGTGTTTGTGTAAGCCCTGTTATGTTAGACTGAGATTTTGCAGCCATTGAACAAAGCTGAGAGATCTGCTTGATGGACAGACATTGTGCCAAACCAAAAGGCATTTACTCTTCTGTAACTAATGAAAGGAGGTGAGAGATCAAGTGGTGACTGATAATAAGCATTGGTCTCTGTATTTTGAGCTAATGTGGAAGAGCATATGTAGCCAAGTATGAGCGTGATATAGAATGTGATGTATATACTACTGTATTACAGGGAAAAAAAAGAGAGAAAGGTATGTGGTTGAAACATCAAAGCACAACAAAGGTAGTGTCTTAAAGCTTTTGTGACTTCTCAAAAACGCATCCTGAGGTTATGTTTGTACTGTCATTCAGAGGGTAGAGGAACTGTGCTTCCAGAGCTGCTAAGGAAGAATAAATAGAGGGATGTCTAGTGTCGGTGATGACAAACCTCCTTTGAGAAAGTACTTCACTTGACTTTATGAATCCAATTCCTAAGAAAGCCTCTGCTTAAATCAAAAGTACACTTCTTACTGCTCAGATGTACCTTGCTTTGTAATGAACAGAAGTGCGTGAAGGATCTTCTGCTGAGATCTCTGTGGTGTGGGTGAGCACGGGAGCAAGAACGTGTGAGATAGAAAGAACACATCTGGCTCAAGTCCATCTTCAGACTTACGTTTTTGGCATTAAGAGTTCTTTAGTTATAAATTATCTGCTTTTGGCTTAAAGATTTTAGTGAACTTGAGGAAAGAAGTTAGAAATCCTTAGTAACTCTCTCCTATAGGCTTACACTGTACCATGCTTTTCCCTGTTTTGTGGCATTTTGAAGACTATATATGATAAATGCAGGAAGAAGGAAAGCCTTTTGTAGTACTTTTGTACACATGCCACAGAACTGGGAGATGCTTGGCTGTACAGGCATGTGTAGGTGTTCTCTGCACAACAGTGCGTTCTTTTGCACAAGAAACAGCCATTCAGCAGCCAGTACAAGCCCCAAGTGCTCCTAGTGTGCCAGGCTGGAGTTGAATAAAACAATAAACACTGGGTTGGAGAAGAGCCCAGGAAAACTGTTGACTTTGGGTATAATTGCTTCCTATTGCAATTGAAGCCGTGTTGCAGTCTTTGGCAAATCTTGGGAATAAAGGCTTGCGTGGAACGCTACCACAGCAGCGAGTGTTTGTATGAGCAGCATGTGGAATATGGCCTTTCTGCATTTCAGGGAAGATTAGTGGGAAAAATTTTCTAAGTAGTATTACCAATGTTGTTTGGCAAAATGAGATTAATTTAGATGGGCTGTTTGTGCTCCTCTGTGTAAAACAATTACGACTTGTGTCCTGAGCTGGTCTTGTTTTTACCTGTTGTGAAAAATGTGGAGGGTTTTGCTTTGAAGGGACTTCTGATGTGTTTGATGGTTCATCACTATTGGTTTGACTTGATCCTAGCTCTTTATTTAATGCAGTTATTGTGTAATCGCTGACATTTTCCTTCATTACATGATTTCCTGGATTCCCCTGATGTTTTCTATGAATTAATTATATTGATATATTAATACCGTAAATTAATCACCATTTATCCTGTGTAATACTGACAGTGTAACTGATCAAAGTGTAGAACATTTATTTATACTATACTGGCAAAGTAAAGCAGATTTCAGTTACCTCTTTTGAAACCAGGAGTCAGTTTTAAGTGGGGATGCAGCATCACTCTTCACACTCTTCTGTTTCGTCTTGTTTCTTTTTTAAACATGATAAATACTGCTTGTGTGACAGAGAGCTCCTAAATGAAAACTCTTCCCCTAGCTGGAAATCCTCTTGGAACACATTATCACAGAATCTTAAGGGTTCAAAGGGACCTCAAAAAGATCATCCAGTGCAACTCCCCTGCCAGAGCAGAACCACCTAGAGTAAGTCACACAGGAACTCATCCAGCTGGGTTTAGAATGTCTCCAGAGGACACATAGAATATAAAATATAAATATTATGTAAATATAAAGTAACGTTTCTATTTTGTTTGTTTTATATGTGTTCTTTTTTTTGGTAAGCTATAGCCCTGCATTAATGAGACAACCTCACTGAAGGAGCCTCTGTCTGCTTTGCTTGTCAGCATCTCACTATTGCTGTCTGCCTATTCTGAAACTGGAAAGGATGTTCCTGTCTCTTCCATTGAACTCTTCACTTTAACGAGTTGTCCAATCTCTTTTGCAGCTTATTTGCTTTCTGACTGTCAAGAAAAGGGCTGTGTGATAAAAGGAAGACAAAAAACATTTTTTTTTTCTTATTTTTTTCCCTTCCAGTAAAGTTTTCTACTGTAGCAAAGACCAGGCCCCTAACTGTCTTGTTACTGTAAATGGCAAAGGTATTGGTACAGCCATTGATAACGTCTTTCACTATTGTGTGACACGAATTTTTGAGACCTGTCTTTTACAAGTAAAATTCAAACTGATTTCTGTTACTCTTACACTTTCAACAAACATTTAGTCCAGATCTCTGATCCTGGAAGTGCACTAGAGAGTGAGGGTAGTACTGTTTGTATTGTACAGTAAGACAGGAGTAATTTTGTAGTTTTTGTGTTCTTATGGCCGAGTGCATTCGGAGATTGAAGAGTTATTGAAGTGATATTCTGGAACACCTGGCTGATTACATCTTACTTGCATTTAATGTGTTCAGTGCTGGCTAGGCAACCTTGGACAGCTTTGCTGTTGTTCTCTGGGCTGTCCTGTCACAGCAGCATTGCTGCTGAGCTAGTAGAGCTGTGTCAGCAGAGTACCTCTTGCTGAAAACAACAGTAGTTGTTTTCAAACAACTAGAAGTACTTTGTTCTTTAATGTAGGACGCATGTTTTCTAAAGGTGCACATCTCTCATTCTCAGCTTTATTCTTGCACAATATGTTTCATTCTTGTTTCCTGCAGCATGTTATTTTGGTCTCACTCGCTGCAGAAGACAGCCCTTGCTCTCCCTTGTGTCTTTGTGCACACTTTCCGAGGTACATCTTTTTCTTCTAGACAGATTTCTTTGCATCTTCTTTAACACGAATAAGTTTTTTTCCCAGCTTTCACTAGTCATATCTGTACATACTGACCAAAAGGTTTGGAAAAGCAACTGAAACCTGTAAAGGATATTAAACGGGAGAGGCATCATCTTTTCGGTCAGAAGGAACCTTTGTAACTCAGCTATGTCCAATCTGACTTTATTTATTGCTGCTGCAGGTTTTGTTTTCTTTTTCTCCTTTAAGAAACGTTTTGTTTTGGTGTTTTAGGGGAAAAATAAGGATATGGGGCTGTTCCTAATCCCATCACTGTGGGGTTTATTTTCCAGTACCACAAAGAAGCACTGTGTAGAAAGTTTTCCATATCGAGGAGTGGGGAGATGACCTGCATCCTAGCTTGTGGACGTTGAAACAGGCATTTCTGCAGAAGCAATTGTACAGTGTTTAATCTGATTCCCTTGCTGCTAGAGTTGTAATGTGATGCTGTGTGTTTTTTCTTTTAAAAAAAGGTGCAAGTTATGACTCAGATTTGGCTTACACTTCTCTTTGTGTTTAAAGAAAGACATTTTTTTAGAGGTAGAGTTATTTATTTGTAGCATCTGATTTGGGCTGTGCAAGGAAAATGCACAGGTGCCACTGCCAGAAATGTAAATTCATTTAGTTATTTATCTATTTATCCACCTATTTATTTATTTATTTATTTAAAACCCTAAACAAACCAACCCACTGTTCCTGCGGGGGTAGATTGATCTGAGTTTGATGTTTCTTTCACAGAGGTAAAATACACATTCAGCAGTTAAGGGTGGGGGGGGAGGTGGGGATGTGTGTGTGTGAGTTTTCTCCTGAACTCTACCCATGAACCCTTTTTAATCCTCATTCTTTTGTCATGTTTTTTTTCCTCTTTAAACTGTGCCTCTGAGGCAGAAGCCTTATGCTGCACGCTGTTTAGCTGGTTGTGTGATCAGCACAGCTTGCCCTCTCACTGAGCAAGAACGGCTCTAGCTGATGCTTGAACAGATGATGGGCTTTTCGACAGTAGTTCAGTTTGACAGAGGGGGACTATCAAATGCCATCTATTTTGGACATGTTAAGAGAACATTCTGAAGGAAATTGTTGTACATTTCTGTCTAATTTTGCTGTTGAGGCAAGGTCAATGTTGTATAACTAGGGAGCTGCTTTCATGCACTGTTCTTTATGCTTTGAATGTGCTTAGTGTGAAGCAGAAAATCAATTAAGTCTCTTGAGGCTATAACTCCCTGAAGAATTGTGGTGCTGTAGAGGACTCTGTTTTATGTGATCAGTTTGTCCTGAATGGCAATTTCTTTTAGCTTCTTGTTGGAAAAAAAATGATTTACTTAATTTTTTAGAAATAAGACCTGAAATGCTTG
Source organism: Urocolius indicus (assembly GCA_013401255.1). NCBI lineage: Eukaryota > Metazoa > Chordata > Aves > Coliiformes > Coliidae > Urocolius > Urocolius indicus. The sequence goes on along the minus strand of WBNH01004805.1, from coordinate 95,970 downwards.
AAAAATCAAAGTATGAAGCTGTTACCTCAATAGGTATTTTCTGGGTTACACTCATTTCAGTGCATACAGAAATATGAGTAAGTCCCTATTAAAATTTTCTTCTTCCCCATGAGAAAATATCAGTAGGTGTCACTTCCCTGTGATGCAGCTTTCTCTCCATAGATAGGTACTGAAGTATTGGTAGACCTTTTGAAGGCCTTCAGCATTTCTCTAATCTAGTTCTTGTATCCTCCTGCCATCTCAAAGGTTGTAAAACATCGCAGTAGATATAAATGAGCGTGTGAAGTTTTTGCATTATCATTGTTTTAGAGATTACTTGAATTCCTAATTAATTGTACTTTTCATAGAATCATAGAACCCCTCTGTCCCTGCTATGGGCAGGGATGCTTTCCACTAGAGCAGGTTGCTTGAAGTGCCATCCAACCTGGCCTTGAACACTTCCAGGGAAGGAGCATCCACTGCATCTCTGGGCAGCCTGTCGCTGTGCCTCACCACCCAGGGTCAGGGATACCTTCTGTCAGACTAGATAGCACCACCATTTTTGCCGAGATTCCAATATTTTTCCAGCATATTTCCTGAATTCCAGTACACAAGTTGGTGAGCTACTTTGTGTTTAAACAGCCTCTTCTTCTATAGTGTGCTTTAGCTTTAGCTTGCAGAGTAAGTAAACTGTAAGCACACATTAGCAAATATTGAGAAAGTGAGACTTTTATCTAGAAATTAACCTTGTTTCATTCAAAATGTTGGGGATTCCTCAAGTGATGTGAGGCACAGCTGACAGCCAGTCTTGTTCCTCAGAGCCTTAGAACTTCTAACTTATGTGATTTTGGGTTTTTTTTGGTGTTTTCTTTTATTTTTTTAACTATATTTTTATGCCTAGATGTTAGGTTGGGAAGGAAATCTTCAGAGCTTATATCATGGTTAGAGTTGCCATATTTCACTGCTGCAGGTTGCCAGAGCTTTGTTACCTTGTTGGTAATGGTCCTCGTGGAATGAAGTTTGCTGTTGTGGCGTTCCTCAGCCTGTTTCGACATGGGACTCTTCAGTTCTAATACCCTCTGATTTGCACAATTAATATCCTGAAGCTTGATGAAATACTTGTGTGTTTTATTTCTCATGGATGTACCCTCTAGGCTTATATTAAACCTTGTAGCTTTGTGTACTTCCTTGCTGCCTTAAAGGAACCTACTAAAATCAGGCATGTAAAGTAGCACAAAATCAGTATGAAGATACACAATGATTATAGGTAAGATGTAGTTTCTCAAGTAGCTTGAGCAGACTCATCTAAACAGTTATTTTAAAAGGCTGTAGGACTATATCTTTCTTCCTTTGACTCCTCTGTCATTCTTCCCACTCCTTCAAACTGCACATTCCTTGCCTCACCCTTTGTGTTGGCATTAGCACAAGTGACAACACAGTCACCCAGAGCAGCTCGGTGATTTGACTGAAAAGTCGTGCTCTCACCATTTGCTGCATTGCTTTTCACCTGAGCCTCAGAGGTGAGTTAACAAGGCTGCTAAGGCAGGCAAGAGGGGGATTCAGCATCCGTGCTAGGGAAGGAAAAAGGACAGGATTTTGATGAGCTTAAGTTGATTGGGAAGCTGAAGATGAAGGTGATTCCTCTCAAGATGCTTGTTTGAGAGAAGCACTCACCAGAGCCTTTCACTGAACTTCATCTCAAGATTTGTAAGAGTTTTAATAGATATGGCAACTGGAGAAGACCTTGAGGGGGGGAAAAAAAAAGTCTGCTTTGGGTTTCTAATGGTTGTTTTGCAACTATTGGTTCCAAATTTTTCTTGGGTTTCATTGCACGAGCTGTCTGCTTGTCTTTGGAGGCATGGAAAGGATCATGGGGATGCAAAATGATATGATAGAGTTGCTATCTTTCTTCATTGCTTGCTTTCTGGTCCAAGGACACTCCCTCCTGCTGTCCCAGAGTACTTCCAGGGTTCAGCTTTCACTCAAAAGCTTATGAGCAGGCGTATTGCTGGAAAAATTATTTGGGGATTTTAATTGACAGGAGTTAAGTGTGTGAAAGTGCATGTCTTCATATGGCCAAAACCTCTTCAACCATAGGATGAGGACACATGTATTTAGAGAGCCTGATAAATGTGGGCAGAGCTTCAGGTACCCTTAACTATGGAAGGTGAATTTTGAGATGTTATATATAAGGGTCATAAAGAAAGAGAATTGATAATGCCTCAAGACAGTAATTTAGTTTTAATATTTATTCCATTTAATGACTTAGTGCTATTTTGAGCAAAATTAACAACCCTGCTTTATACTGGTGTAAATCCACCCCTGCCAACTTTCTGTTATCGTTACAGCTGGAGGTATAGAGGAAGTTCCAAAATAGTCCAGTATCTCAGGTAACTGGACAGTGCTTTCTGGAAAGTAACTATTTTTTGTTAATGTTTCTAGGGATTTTCTTCCACGAGGTTCTGGGATTGTAACCAGACGACCCTTGGTCCTGCAACTCATCACAGCCAAAACAGGTAACCTCTCTCTCTTTTTGGTTCAATGCCTGGAAAAAGTGCTGATGTACTTCATCAGCGGGGAAAAAAAGATAGGAAAACTTAAGCAGTGTGAAGAAAGGTTCAACTAGACTGTCTGGAACAAGGACCTGTGGCTTCAAACCTGTGTGCTCAAGACCAATTGATCTCGTTCTATATGGGAAAACAGTAAAATCTAAATTCTAGAGCACATAGTACAATCCATGATCAAACTTGAAGCAGTGGAGAAACATAATTACATACGAAATGTTTTAGAAATTAGCTCTGATTTATTCATTTCTTGATGAGCTTTACAGCTGTATTAGTTAACACATCAAAATTGCTGTTCTTCTACCTTTAACTCTTGCTTCAGTGCACACAGATTTGGTTCCACACAGCTTGTTTTCGTGACTTGTCTTTTTTGGTTGGTCTCACTGCACTAAGTAGAGCAGAAGGTAGACTGGGGGAGAACAGACTGTGTATATTTGTCTGAAGAAAAATACAGTTGTGTATACCATTGAGCTATGTGATGTATTGAGAATCAGAATTCACCACTTCGTATTCTTCCGAGAGGCACCGAGTCTGCTGTTGTGTAGCTCAGTTCCCTGGCATATGTAAAAGCAGCTATAGTTTACCATTGCTCAAATGTTTGTTTTGTTGTCGTTGTTTCTAAACCAATGTAACCTACCAAATGACTGGTTTACTATTGACTTCTTCTTAAAATAGTAAAAAGAAATTAAATAACATCCAAATCAGCATTTCAAATGAAATGCTCTTTAAATTAGAGAACATGATGGAACTCAGAAAGAAACAAGATTGAAGCTGCCTGTAGAGCTTCAGTCTGGCCCTATATGTGAGCTGTAATTGATTTTTTGTGTACATTTATTCCTGAAAGGTCTTTTTGTTGTTCATCAGGAAAGTAGACTTCAGTCTGCCTAGGATCCATATTTTTTTTTCTGAATTACTACTTTTAAGCACATTCATACTTCAGTGTCTGTGTGAATGTTTCCATAGGCTTTATACTGTGTAAGAGAAAGGAAGAACTGTGGGATATAGTGTTTCTGTATGCTCAGCTTAGAAATTTTAGGATTTGCAAGTGTGTAATATGCTTATAATGCTTTATATCTTTTAAAACATGAAGTTTGTTTTAGTTTGTTAATGAACACTTCCCATTTGTGCATATCTGGTGTTGGATCTCTGACAGAACATGTAGAAATGCAAGAATAAAGCCTAGTTATGGAGAATCATCTCTCAAATATCACAACAAAAGCTTTAAAGGTTCTGGAGAGCTGAGCTTCAGCCTAATTTTGTGTTTCCTGGATGTCAAAACATATTTCTTCCTTTGGGAAATGCTGTTTATTTCTTGTTTGGGATTAGGTGCCAAGACCTTTAAAATGCAAGCTTTAATCATTTTGTTACGTCCTTTAAACTTTGTTCTGCTGCTGTTTTGGTGGTGAAGTTCCAAGTAGCTCTATCTTCTAGGCCACCTTTATCTTTCTGAACTAGTTTTTTAAAAAAAAAGAAAATAAAACTACTTAGAGAAGCACAATGTTCTGTTACAGGAAGCAAATGCTGGACTGATGTTTATCAAGTCCATAGTTACCTAAAATGTTACAGAAAGTAATTACAGGACTGTATCAGGTTCTTGCTGATGTAACAAGCTTAACTGATCTCCAATCGTACCATCTTTCTTGACTCTTTTATAACTATTTTTAATTTTACAGTATTCCTCAGGAGGGAGGGGTCACTTTCTGTAGACACGTACAGAGATGACGGCAAGATATTTTGCCAGCACTTTGAAACTGGCTGAGAATCTTTCTGGATGTGATTTACAGGGAGTATTAAAGCTTCATTTAACTTTGAGTCAATGCAGTAAGTGATAAAGATAAGCAGCTGAGGTGTTTGCGGACACCCGAGTAAGAGGAAACTTTTGAACACTTGTTAGGATTGGAAGGCTGCAGCAGGATTTGGTTGTGAGGAGTTTTCAGGGACCCTCCAACATCTGAATGATCTGGCACATCTGGGTAAAGAGCTGTTACCTTTGCTAATGAATGTAGAGTGCTAGTCTCTCACTTACAGTTCTTTTTCAGGAGGAGGAATGAGTTGCATATTACAGTAGTTGTGCTTTTAGAAAGGTGATGTCTGTGTGTCCCCCCCGCCTTTGTGTCTTAAGGTAGAAATGTCACACAAATGAGCTGGCACAAAAATTTAAAGTCTCTGTAGTAGTCTTGGAGCAACATAACTGAATATTGTGTAAAGTACATTAGTTCCATTTCATTTCTCTGCAAATTTTGCTAGTCAGCATGCTAACTTGAACCTATTTGTTATATGCTACTATAACTTCTTAAAGGAGGGCCAGGGAGCTGGTGGGTTTTTCTTCCTTTCACTTGGTGTACCTTAATTTATAGGTTAAAACCTGTTTCTTAAACACTCGTAGGTTATTGTTCCACAACTTTGAGTATCCTTCCTAACTTGGGGATTGTTTCATATTATACATCAGTAAAATGAAATACTTTATGTAGAAGTTAATAGCTAGTTTAAATGCTGTTGCTGAGTAAGCTTTTGGTAATGACTTGAAATGCCTGAGAAGGGGTTTGGTTTTGATTTTTTTGGTATGTTAGTTTGTTTTTTGTTTTTATGTGTTTGCTTTTTTTTTTTCCTGTTGCCACACATTGTGTATAACATTTGGCAATCTGTTCTTCCTCTTATGTTTTCTCCTGCCTGTGGAGGTGAAATAATTATCTAGATTTCTTGAGCCTGGGTGGTATTTATTTTTTTTAAACAGCAATGATAAAAAATGTTTAGATTTTGTGAGAAGCCTTTATTGTAGGTCTTCTCTTTGTTAAAAATACATCGTCTTGTTAAATAAATCTCATTACTTGTCAGTTACGAGATGGACATTTATAGAAGAATGAGTCATATGTATAATACCCACATTTGTTTCAGTTCTTTGGTTTAGAACACCAAGTGGAAGGTGTATTACCATAAGGTTCAAGAGACATTCTGATTTTTTTTTTTCTGAAGTCTTGCAGATGAACTTTTCTGTTGAAGTTGCTGAGCTTTAATGCAAGTTTCTTTTGTTGTGAGACTACTCCTCACACATACCCATCGTTTATTGCCATCTGGTGGCAAAACCAATCCTCAAACAGAAAGTGAAAAATGTATGAAAATAATGTTGATTGTGAATTTAACACCAATGATCTCAGAGACTTCAGCAGCAGGGAAAGGCATTTGGAGATCTTCAAGGACAAAAACTAGAAGGGTGCCACAGTGCCAATAGTAGGGGAGAGACTGAGCACTTTACAGGTGGGAAAGGAAGACAGTGGCTGCTGTTTTTTGGATCCCACTCTCTGGCAGCTGTTCATTCAGGTGATAAACAGGAGTGGTGCAGAGACCAGGAAAGAAGTGCATACCCCAAAAGCTAAAACGTGTCATCACCATGGGGAAAAGGTGGTAGTGACTGATGACCCCTTCCTGAGATATTGGAAGACTCACCATCCAAACTGGACTGATCTGCTGGGAGAAGGGTACTACTGATGATCTAAAACTCGAGTTTAAGCCATTAGTATAAGGTTGCAGAGACTGCAAATCTTCCTGCTGCTGCTGTCTCCGTGTGTGTACTAGGAACAGTGCCTAGAGTAACCTCAGGTGATCAGCAGTGGCTGCTGAGGTCTGGCAGCATGGATTTGAGGCTCAATGCCTTCAATAGAGTTTGAACTTCAGCTTGTATTGGGACAAATTAATCATACCCATGAGTACTTGGTTTTGAAGTGGTTTTGTCTGGAAAGTTTTGTTTCCATGGTCCCAGGTTGATGCTTATTGACATCAGGAAAGATGGAATGCTCTCATTAAAAGACCGAAAACTGGCTCTGTATTTGCCCATCTTCACAAAGATAGTAAAGAAAAGTGACAGAAAAATCAAAGTTCACCTTTAGAAAAAAGAAATCTAGTTAGTTATTAACAAACAATCTGAAAGATATTTGAGATGAATACGAATTCATCAAGGGGAAAAAAATCCTCTGTTTAAGTAATTTTTTAATATTACAGGGTAGTAGACTTGTAAATGAAGGTCTGGTAGGTATCTTGGGAACAGTAAAGGCTTTTAAATTGTCTTGCATTTTTTAGTATAACAATCTCAGGAAATATGATCTAGAAATGACTCCTATAAGCTAGATACACAGTTGTTTAGATTGGAAGGGACATCCCTCTAGGTCACATTCTGTATTTTGTATTACTGATAGGATAACAGAGTGTGTTTATTAAGATTGTATCTGGCAAATACCAACTGGACTCTGAAATATGCTCTAGGGCAGAATTGGAATCCAAATTGCTTGCAAAGGAAGAGAAATGCCCCAAAAGTTGGAAAAAACTCAGCTAGGATATGGGCTAATATTTGATTAGATAACTGGCTTTCAGAAAAGGCCCTGGTGCTCACAGGGGTTCTCTAACAGAATGCAGCTCTCTGATGCCATGCTGTTGTAAAATAGAGAAGTAAATATTGTACAAGATGCATCAGCAGAGATGCAGCCTTGAAAGCACTCCTTCCATGTTTTTTGAGTCCTTGAAAGACCTTGGATGAGAGCTCTGTTTCTTTAGCTTTAAGAAAAAGGCCTGAAGGGTAGCTGTGTGAGCAATTGCAAGTTTAGAAAGCATGGTCAGTAGAAGACTGCTGGAAGAAGGGAGATATATTTCTTCTACAAACAAAAGATTTCAAGGGTGTGAAAGATTATTGGATCAAAAAGAATACTTTCTCTCCTCTTAGTATGAATGTCCACTCTTTTAATTAACCATTTTATTGGTTTCTAAGAGCATAATCTGGCATTTCTTTCATCAGATCTACACTGTTTTTGAGTGTTTCTCATCTCTCCTGCTGCACTCTTCTTGACATCCTCTGCACTGACAGGATTTTCTGGTTTTAATGAAAGAAAATAGCAAAGTACTTCTATTTCTTGTTAGCCTTGCTGCTGGAAGGTTAGCAGTGGAATGCCTGTATCTTCAGTATGTTAGCAAAGCTACCATAGCATGGCTTGCATCATTAGTTTCAAGAAGATTGTGATATTTTTACCAAGAAACCTTTTCTGGGGAAGAACTTTATGATCAGGCCTTGATTTCAGGGCAAAATAAATGGGAACATACACATCTTTGTTCAACCTTTCACCAGTCCTTCTGCTTAGACCCTATGGGGATGGAATATGAGCTTCTGTGATTACTATTGATGGCCTTACTTCTGATTCTGACCTTACCATGTGAGATAAACTTCTGTGTTCTGTTTTGAAGGGGAAAAAAAACCCCAGTTTTGTAATCCTGACTCTTCAAACTTTGAAGCAAACTTTGCCCCTCCAGGGCAAGAAATCCAGAAGGTTACAATAATTAGTGTCAGTATTTGTATTCAAGAGTCAAAACGGGGAACCTAGAATTAAGTTCAAGACTGACAAATTATCCTTGCTCTCTATCCCTGATCCTTGGCTGATGCCCTTTTGAGGTAAGAGGGCAAGATGTATGATACTGAAGACTTAAGAATCAATTTTGTTCTCTCACTTCAGTAAAATTACAGCTATATCTAGAATACCTTCTACAAGTTTCTTAGGTAGGGCTTGGATTTAGACTATGAGAAGCTTTTAGGAAAGGAATGGTTTTTAAAATATTACAGTGCTTTTCAGTGATCTTATTTTCATGATAAACTTGTAAAAACACACAGAACTGTTTTGTTAAAACCACGTGTAACAGAGCTTGCTAGTTTTTTAAAAACAAATGCAAATAATCTTTCATGATACAGAGTTTGAATTACTTTTCTTCAATTTAGCAATGTATTGCAGGCAAGTGTAATCAGGTGAAAAATCAGATATTGATAAACCGATTTGCAATCTGTTCCTTATTCTATTAAAATAAATGGGACATATTTGAATCTTTAAGGTTGTTCCAGAAGATGACATGTTAAAGATGAGAGCAGTAAATCATGTATAGTCTACTTGACTTTGTAACTCATGCTTTCTTCTTGTGGGCTGGTTTTCATCTGTGCGGTCATATCGGTAGCATGTGCTCGGATATAATGCTTTCCTGATATCCACATATGACATGCCTTTGTGCATAAGCATCTGAAGGGGTTTGTAAGTGGGTGTCAAAGTGTATAAGCCTATGAAATACAGAGTTGTTATTGGCATTTTTCACAGAGTATGCTGAATTTCTACACTGCAAAGGGAGGAAATTTACTGACTTTGATGAGGTTCGTCAGGAGATTGAAGTTGAGACAGATAGAATAACAGGAGTGAACAAAGGCATTTCTTCAATTCCTATTAATTTAAGAATATATTCTCCACACGGTAGGTAAAATCATTCTACTTTATATTTCTGTTGTGTAACATGTTTTATAGCTCTGTCTGTCTAGTGGTCTCCCTTTGTATATGTTTTCATTGTTCAATCAGAATTCTTCTGGGACAAAAAAAACACTTTTGAGAAGGAGTTCAACCAAAAGTGGATATGTAGCTGGAAAAATCCCCAGCTTCTCTTGTATTATGAACCCACTCCATGGCGGAGAGGTGTTGCCACTAGATCTGAGTGGAAGCAGACTCTGTCACCTTTAGTAATTCTCATGATTTAAAAAATACTCTCACTCTGCATCAGAATGAAACCACTCTCCCCATTACATCTACTGTTAGATAATAGCTCACTGGTAAAGACAGATAATAGATGGGAGACTTAGTGGCAAAACTTCTTTTTTCTCCTCCAGATGGATTCCCTGATCAGTGATGTAGAAAGTCATTCTGTTTTCCTAGTCTATTGGGTGTTTGTTGTTTACTGTCACTGAAATATATATATATATATATAGACAATAATGGTGTTTGAAGCTGCTTTCTGTTGTAGACCCTCAGGACAGATCAAAGTTAGTTCCTCTGTTTACCATCTGCCCAATTTAATGAAGGCAATCTAGAGAAAATGTTTTGCATTTAATCTGTTTTGGATAGAGGAAAAAAGTGAAATGTTTGGCTGAAGCAGTTTATTTTTCTAATCACCTCATCTGATGTCTTCATTGTGAATTAAAGATCAAACAAAGATTAAAATAAAAGGAGAGGTAATTAAAGAGATGCTGAACCTCTCTTTGAAATGCCATAAGCAGCTTTGGCTCTTACATATGCCCTTCAGCCCTTCTGTGCTATACAGATGTGGCATAGCCAACTGGAGAGGAGCCTGACCTAAATGCCCTGCTTTAAAGCTTGTTTGTTGTACACACTGGCTCCAGGAGAAAGTGATACCCCAAATATGGTTCTGGTGTGTCTCTTGTATAGGAAGCCCATTTTTCTCATTTGTCTGAAGGATACTCTGTTACCTGGCTAGTGGCTGAACGAGCCAGAATGCTTCCAGTTGGCACTGTGGCCTGTATGGGGGAAATCATGCCAGAGCAAACCAGATTTTCTTAATGGATAAACTTTTTCATGTTTCTTAGGAAAAATAAGAAGTTACTGAGTAAAAAAAAAAAAACAAAAAACCCAAGTGACAAAATATTCCAAACCCCCTTAACAGCAATTTTGCTGTATAAGTTAGTTATTGGCTTAAAAAAAAATATTTCTTCATTGAAGAGGCAGTTGAAAGCATGGTCAGAGGGCTGTATTAAAGAAAAAAAAGCTCATTTTGGGAATAGTCTGTTGTCTGTGCTCCCGAGGGTGGAAAAAGATCAGAAAGCCATATTCATTTACTTAAGTGCCTTCAAGGACATTCAGGGTAAGTTGTGTGCCAGTGGTAGTGTTTCAAACATTAAGTAGTACTAGTACTACTACATTCAGAGATGAAAGACCAATAGGAAAGTAAACATACTTCTCAGATTTAGGCATTTGTTTGAACAACCGGCAATATTTATATACCTATAAAGGTAATGATGTGAGTTTATGTGACTAAAATTTGTCTGTAGATGTGTAGACAGCTTTATACATGTCTGACATACTAACCAGTTTAATGATCCTGTGTTTTCTGTATAGTGTTAAGCCTGACCCTTATTGATTTGCCGGGAATCACTAAGGTGCCGGTAGGTGATCAGCCTCCAGATATTGAGCAACAAATCAGAGAAATGATCATGCAGTTCATCTCTCGAGAAAACTGCCTGATACTGGCTGTGACTCCAGCTAATACTGATCTGGCCAACTCGGATGCACTCAAGTTAGCTAAGGAAGTGGACCCTCAAGGTAAGTGTGCTTAAATTTTGTTCTCAAGTGTAATAGCATCATTGGAAGTAATAGACTAACTCGTGTGAAATATAATTTATGATACAGATAGGTATCTGTACATTCTCATATAGGCTTCAACATCACTATATCTTTGTTAGCTCAGTGTCATTCCAGTAATGATTCTGTAAAAGTATTTTACAAGTTTTGTCACTATCTCTTCTAAGCAAGTGAAGCAATACCTATCTGGATGTTCTGGAAGAACCTAGCAAAAGGGACTGTGGTGCTGATGGGATATTTGAGTACTTGCATGAGAAATTTTACGTCATCGTATCATAGGAATGCTGAGCTGTGTCAGAGAGTTTGAGGAGCACATTTCAGCATTGACAGTGATGATACCTTTTCCATACAGACCATAACTTACAGTTCTGTCTGTTATTGTGTGGTACAAACTTTGAGACTGTCATGCATCTGTTATTGGATAAGAGGACGATATAATTGCTTATCCTGAAAAGATATGATTCTTCTCTTTCTTTTTCCTCCTGACTTCACCCTGGTTAGGCCTTAGAACCATTGGTGTGATCACAAAATTGGATCTGATGGATGAAGGAACAGATGCAAGAGAAATTCTAGAAAACAAACTACTCCCTCTTCGTAGAGGTGAGAATGTTCTGTTGCCTATACTCTTTGCAATCCAGAAGGTAGTTTAGGTAAGGGTGGTGTTTGGGAGTCCTGGAGGTGAGTCAGAGTTTGTGTAGGCCTTGATGAGTTCTTAGCTTTTATTGTCATCTATTCAGCAAATATAAAAGGCAGCTGTGCTAAAAATACTCTGCTAGTAAAATACTTTTTATTTCTGGACCTGGAAGATTCACTGCAAATTCCAGAGGCAGCAAAGGTCAGCACAAGTTGTTAGCCAATTTTCTCTTCTGTGCCAGGGTACTGTTGCTTGTAAAAAAGAATTTTTTGTTTCTCTGCAAATGACAGAAGCAAGCACCAGAGCTTTGGTAGTCTCACAGTAAACCAAATTTTGACCCCTTCTAGAGTTTTTTTCATGTGATTACTCTTGACAGCTACTGCCACGGTAGCTCATGTTTGTTGGGTTTTGAAGAGTTTTCTTTGGGGTACATCAAAGTTGCAGATATTTCAGTATTGATGATTTAAAGGGAATTATGTTTCTTACACAATTAGCAAAATTAATTCAGACACTGTTAAGATCATGACAGTGCTTGTAAACAATATCTGAAGTGCCTAAATTGGAAAGTTTTGTTTGAGCTGAGGCTGTCTGGTTCTATTTGACTTCAGTAGTTCAGGCAATAGCTGCGTTGACTTACCTATTGGTTTTGTGTTGATTCAGGTTACATTGGTGTTGTAAACAGAAGCCAGAAAGATATTGATGGGAAGAAGGACATAAAGGCAGCTCTTCTAGCAGAACGGAAATTCTTTCTTTCCCACCCAGCTTATAGGCACATGGCAGATCGCATGGGAACACCGTATCTCCAGAAAGTTCTAAACCAGGTAAAGCCTGAAGCCTTTGTGGTGGAAAAAAAAAAATCTCCAAAAATCTCCATTAGAATGGATGTTGATCAGTGAACTTCACCTTATTCTTTCCAGCTTTTAACGTTCTTAATTCTCACAATGTGACAAAGCAAGCTGTGTGTTGCATGTAGCATATGAAAACTTCCTGTGAGATGCAGTTTCTCTCCATTCCTGGAAGTATCTTGTCCTAGTCTTTAATTATCACGTTTCTTCTAATTTAACTGGGGTTTTTTTAGAATTCAAATTTAGAAATTAGAAAAAAAACCATCATGTATCCTGAGAATTGATGATATGTCTGCATTAACCTCAAAATCTGCACTTTATTGTAGTTTTAATAGAAATAGTGTATGCATACTAATGATATAAATGACCAATACAGTAACAGAACACTTTACTGAGACTACCCTTATTTTTGCCCAAACCTTTGGTTTATTTCCACGAGTCTGTGCCAAACCATGTCAGATTACAGCTTCCTTCAATGAGAAATAGATGTCTATTTCCCAGTTACCTGGAGGAGAAACTCATAGCTTCCCGTCCTAATGAAGGCACTGCCTACAGCAGACTTGGAGGAGTATATAGGTTTTTTTTCACCATTTGGCGACTTTTGGATATTTACTCTTTTCATGATGCCATCCCTTAGCTTGACTAGCACATGACTCCAGTGATGATGCATCTCAGTAGGTTTGTAGAGAACAAGATCAAATGCCTCTTTGAAATTACTGAGGTGCTGTAATTGATTTATTGTGTTTATTCATTTTTTAACTTAGTTTCTCAACTGACCAGTGTTCTTGGCATTCCTACAAACCAAACTCTATGGCTTTTTTTTTCCAATTCACTGTCAAGTTGCAGGCTTTGGTCTGGAATAGACAAAGACCAAGTTAGCCTGGCTTTGTCTATTTTGGACACCATCTGGAGACTGCAGAAAAGCTATTGATTAAGGTGGAAACATAACTGTCTGTCCTGCTTAATTTCTTGCTACAGTGACTTTATAGCTGTAACTTATCAGCCAGGTTATGGCATGTTCTGGACACAGAAAGAATGCTAATGCCATTTATTTGTGCCTTAGAGCCAAAATCTTCAGGACAATGCAAGAACTCACTTGTATCCTGCAATTTCACCTGTGCTTAGGAAGTTTTGCCTCTTTTTGCCCATCAGTCCACAGGTCTTAGTTTTGAGACTGAAGCATGAGCTGCTAATTTGATATGAACCGTTGACCTTCTGTTGCTATAACTGTGTAGAATATTATATATGGCAAGATCTATTTAAGTTTCATCCCCAAGATGTGAAACACTTCTTAGGGTTTGTGGTTGAAGGTCATGTTTGAATTTCTCTGCTTCCACAAGGTGGTGCTCCAGGGAAACTCCAGCTTTTGGGTTTGTGCCTCTTTGTCTGCCGAACAGCTTTTATTTGAAGTTGACATATTTTGGTAGATGACATTCTTAATTTATAGCTTGGCTGATTAGGGTTGGGAAAAGGATTTGCAGTATAGTGCAAGAAGTCTGCTTTGGTTTTAATGAAGGGATGAGTACAATGCATGAGAAATTTCTGGCACAGGTTAGGACATTGATAGTGTTGTCCAGACACATTACAACGTGTGTGTGTGTGTATGTATGCAAAAGCAAGTGAGGTAAGTTAAATACAGATCTGTTAAGCTTTTCTCCTACTATCCTTCAACTCATTTTCCAGTACTTTTAGGTGTATTTTGAGAACTGAAAACTGATACTCTTAAGTAGTAGAACCCTTTTCTTCCAAAAATCAAATGTTTAAAAAAGATCAAGTTCTATCATTGAGAGAAAAATCTTGTTCCCTTCAGTGTACTTTGTACAAGGAAGCAGCAATGGCATGGAGGGGATCTTTCCCAGTGGTGGAAGAGTGCCAAGTAGATACTCTGTCTACATTTCCTTCCACCTCTGTTGTCAGTGGGAATCTCTTCTTTGTGCCACATTGTCTTGTGGCTGCAAAGTAAAGAAGTTATCACACTGAACAAGTATACAGGGAATTGAGAAACACCTTGCGGAAAAGCAGTAAAATGATAGTGGTGGCATCAATGCTGAGTAATGAGAGGTTGTTTCAAATGACATACCTAATATGTGTAACTTGTTCATGAACAAGTGTGTAGTAACAGGGTTCAGTGAGTGAAAGGACCAAGGAATTTCTTCAGCTGCCTTATAACGTGTATGAAAAAGGTTTCTGCATTGTTCTTTAACAATCTCTGTTGCTTCAAAGATCAAAAGGAACTATGCTGGTTAACTAGCACAGGTCATGGCTAATATGCTTGGCAGTCAGAAGGAAATCGTTGTGCTCTTGCTTTCATCTTTATTAACAGTGTAAAAAGACTTTTATTTGCTTTTTAGCAACTTACCAATCATATTCGGGATACCTTGCCAGCCTTCAGGAGCAAACTCCAGAGCCAGCTGCTTTCTATAGAACATGAAGTAGAGGTATACAAAAACTTCAGACCAGAAGATCCAACCAGAAAAACAAAAGCTCTGTTGCAGTGAGTGTCTAGTCTCTTGTCTGCTTTTCCTTTTTGTACAGGTTTGCTTTGCCTTAAAAAATGTTTTTTTTAATCCTTTCCAATGGATTTAAAGATTAGGCTGTAATTAAGCATCCAGTGTACAAACTCCATAGAATTCTTTGGTTAGTGTTCTAGAACACTTTATTTACTCTACAATTTTAGCATTTTTCCCTAAATTAATTTTAGTAATCTAATCAAGAGAGAAAGCAGAATAGGAAAAGATACAAAAATGGGCAACATAAGTGATCAAAGGTAAGAAACTGCTTTTGATTGTATAGACACGTTCTTCAGCTTGTAAAAAAGATGACCTCAAGGATAGGAAGGAGATGGTGTTAGAATTCTGTCTGTAGGGAGAACAGGGAGTGCTTATTTTCCAATATAAAAACTTGACCATCCAGAAAAACTATCCAGAAAGATGCTGAGATCAAAGTTAATCATAAATAATAATCCTTCAAGTGATGTGCACCTAAGTCACAGAGGTCTTTGCTGCAGGAGCTGATACTAAAAATATATGTGCTTTCAGATAGCAGGTAGGCAAATTCTTGGGATGGGGAAAATATTTAAGGTTAGTAAGTACAAGGACAAATTCCTGCTGTGTGGAATCTATCAACATAAATATTTTTATCATTTTTATCAATTCCTAAATGTATTTTAATAGGCACAGGTAGTCATATAGTACGGTAGTAACAGTTGGCTTCAATGGTTATGCTTGGTTTTTTCTTCTCTCCCATTTGAAATTCAGGATGGTACAACAGTTCTCGGTGGACTTTGAAAAAAGGATTGAAGGATCAGGAGATCAGGTTGATACTCTAGAACTTTCAGGAGGTGCCAAAATCAATCGTATTTTCCATGAACGTTTTCCTTTTGAGCTAGTGAAGGTATTTATCTATCTTGCTTCGTGTTTTATTTGTGTATTCTGATGTATTCGTAGAGATACTAGTAAGGCCAAGATAAGGTTGGATTGGAAGAACATGCTCTTAACTGTGGAATAAATTACATAAGGTTGTAACTGAGACATCTGACTTCATTTCTAGTTTTGGATACTGGGACATACTGAGAATTATGAACTATGGTAATTAGATGTGATTATAGTCCCAGTTCTTACTATTTTTCATGCTTTTTAATTGTTTTATCACAAATGCCATCTTCCTTCTGGTTAGCTGGGGCAAACAAACTACTACAGTTTGTAAATTTAAATTGTTCAAGTAGCTAATATCTATTAAAATTGGATTTATGGAAAAGAACCGTGGTCTGCTACTTGTATTCAATCATTAAACCAAGCCAACTTTCAGTCCAACACTTTCAGAGTGGGAGATGGAGCAGAAGCAAATTTTATGTTTCAAAGTAACATTTCTGCTCTTGGTATATCTCTGTTTGCTTACCCATCCTTGGGTAATGAAATAAATGGAGGTCCAGTCAGGTGTGAACTGATGAAACCTGATTTCCTGAATGTATTACATATTCTTTGATTCTTCCTTTCACTGCAATGACTTAAGGTTCCTCTCACTATGAACTCTACTGTATCTCTAGTCTCTATTCTGTTACACCTTTCCACTTGTTCTATGTTCATCTGCCTTGACGTCCCTTAAGTTTCAGCTGGGCAAGAACCAGACAGGGTTATGGCTAGTTCCAATATTTAAATGCAATAGGTCAACTAGCAGTCCAACAGGTGACAACAGAGCTTTAGGTAATAACCCTTTGTTATGTGACAACACTAACTTATCTTCCAGCTAGATGGCTTTCAAGAAACTTAAAGAAAGGCTTTATAACCTCATAAGTGAGACCACTCCTCTCTTAGAGTGGAAAACAGTAGAATGAGGAAGGGAGGATAAGCAGTCTACAATCACACGAGTTGTACCATGTTGGGAAACCAGGCTTTAAAAAGAAAAGTTGCATCTTTGAAATCCTGTTTCTGGCTTGCTCTGTCAACTCTGCAAAACCATTCCAGCTGTTGGTATGTCTGGAGTGGAAGGATGCATTATTTTCAGCAGCTCTTACTGCAGCCTGTAGGCTTCGTGTTCAAATGTTTGACATTACCTATGCTGTGGTTAGCATAGCTAGAAATCGATCTTTTGCCAGTTGAACTTGCTTGTCTTCCAGTTATACTGGGAAAGAGATTATATTCTGTTCATTAAAAAACTTACACAGGCTTTTTTTCTTCTAGATGGAATTCAATGAGAAGGAACTACGGAGAGAAATAAGTTATGCCATCAAGAACATACATGGTATCAGGCAAGTGCTCACATGTTTGCAAACCCAGTCGTATTGAGGGTGCAGCCTTTTGAACCTGTGGCCACACTGTGGCTATCGACTGCCAGACTAAATGACTTCACCCACTGCTCCCAGCAGCTGATTTTTCCCTTTACCCCTTCACACTTCTCTTTTTCTGGTAGCCATTTGGGGCCAAACAATTGGTTGGCCTAATGAGGTTTAATTTACCTGGAAATGCTGAAAAAATATTTTACAGAGAGAATCAATGACTTTTTTTCTGATAGTGTCTGCAGTTCTGTTAAGCCTGTACTCCTGAAAAGTTACAAGTTCTACAGGGAAGACCTGTGTCTTGATATGGAAAAAGCCTTCCAGCTTCTGCTGTGCAGACTCCTTGCACTATCTTACTCCTCTTTTATTCTCAACCATTTCTTGAAGTGACTGATTTACAAGCAAGTTGGCTGAGATTTCACTTGGTGGATGTGTCTGTAGTGTATTCTTAGGTTTCAGAAGTAGTAGTATTTGAGTTTTGGTTTGGAATGACCTATTTGTCTCACTTAAGAATAATCAGTCTATTTTGAAGAGACACTTCATCAGATGCATACACATTTTTTTGTTCTTTTTCTTCTATGATGTGTTGGTTTTTCTGGTTTGCTTCTTTTTGGTAGTGTCTTTTGAAGGCATTGCTTACAAGCTTTGCTGTTCTTGGTGGTTAGGAAAATGTTCTTTGTGTTACTTGTATAGAAAACTCTCAAGTATTTGACTCCAGTAGCTGTGGTGCAGTATTTGAACTTTTTTGACCTTATTGATAGAAAGTTAGTGAGCTGGTAGTTTTGGGCATGTTTTTATAGTTTGCTTTTTTAATTCAGTTTATCTGGCAAGATAGACCTTTGTAGGCAGTATTTGAAAGGAAAGTAAGGCAGTGTTTGTTTAGAACTGGTTCTGTGAGATATCTGCTAGATAGACACAGTCACTCTGCAATGACCAGCCCTGAAATTGTCCATGTAAGACTCCGAGTAACAGAACCATGTTTCCTGTTGTGAGTGAAAAGTGCAGCTATAAGATTCTTATGGGTTTGTTATGCAAATGATTGTGCATGGAGTGCTTCAGCTGCTGTTCTTCCCTTCCCTAAGGGTCGATGCACTGCCAAAGAGGCTTTACTGAATTATATTACTACTCTTCAGAGCTCTCAGTCATCTTCAAGTAGCAAGGCATGTTTCTACTTTTATATTCTTACACACAATGATGCTGTTGTTTAGAGAATGAAGCAAATTTAGTTCTGTGGGAGTTTGTCCATGTAGGAGGTGTTATTACTCAGCTCTAAGCCTTTCAAAATGAAGATATGAGCAGTTCAGTATAACAAATCTTCCTTGCATGATGTTTTTATTGCTGTCTTACATATTCTTTTATGTCCACAGAACAGGTTTGTTTACTCCAGATATGGCGTTTGAAGCCATTGTTAAAAAACAGATAGTCAAGCTGAAGGGACCTTGCTTAAAAAGTGTGGATCTGGTGATGCAAGAGTTAATCAACACTGTCAAGAAATGCACTAAAAAGGTAACTTGCAAGTACATTACTTGTAATGTAAGTATAACGTAATGTTATAGTAGATAGCCTGTCTTGCATTTTACAGTATTGTAAGAGATTCCTGAGAAAGACTTGATGTACTGAGAGTCACTTGATCCACAGAGTAAGACTCCAAAGCAATTACATCTGCAAAACTCTCAAGGGAATACTGGGAATGTACATTCTTGGTTCCTGTGTTTTGAATACATAGATGTGTACACCTGATGATGGAATGTTTTTTGAGTCAAGGATTGTCCCCAGTTTTCTCTTTAAAACCATAATTTCTCAGTGGTGCTGAGAAGGGAATGCACGCAGCAATTCCACCCATGTGTGAATCAGCAAAAAACAAGTGCTCTAAAGTTTTCTTTTCCAGTGCTAGTAAGAGGAAGAAACAATGAAACTTTTCTAGACTAAAGGCCTCAAATGTATTCAGAGACATCTATCAAAGGGGAAAAAGTTGCCCTCTCTATACTGAAATGTTTCTTAGTAGCATCACAGTTCTTTGCCTCCAACTTCTGTGGGATTTTTTTCATGCACAAGCTCAAAATGATCGTCAGCTCTCAAAAAGTTCTAAGTGGAAGGCTCAGAAGGATTAATCTCCCTCTGGTATTTGTATGTCCTTGCATTAGGGCTGACAAATGAACCTGCTGCACAGAAGTGTTCAATGTTTAAGTGGAAAGAGTTGCTGAGCATTGAGCTTCCTGATATGAAAGTTGTGTCCATCAATTAAACTTCTAACTTAAGATTGTGCAAGTGTAATAAGTGAAGAACTATGTTAATTTGGGAATGGTTTTCCTGAAGGGTGGGTTTGGGTTGGTGTGTACTCTTAGAATGAAACCTCAAACTTTCCACCCCCCAGCTGTGGCTAAGGAAACGTGTCAGATACAATAATATGAAGCTTTTTTCTTCGTCACATTTTTCACCTTTGTAGGAAAGTTGTCATCTGTAAATGCTGCAACTCCTTTCTCTGGAGCTTTAACAACTAATTGCTGATTTCCAATTTTCTTTCCTCCCACTACTCTGATATTGTAGAAGATCCCACTGACTCTGGTAGACTTCAGCTAACAAACTGCTTTTATTGTCTCACTTTCTGTTCATCTGTCTTGCCCATCGTCTCAGAGTGCAGGGTAGCTTAGTAGTAGCAAGTACAGGATCAGTTCTGGGATGTGAGCATAGGTATGCTGTAGTTATGTTTTTCTGAATAATGCGTTTGTACCAATGAGCAGATCAAGGAGCATTTTTTTCTTTACAACAGGAAAAGGTGACAATCTTGTTGACAGAGATCATAGAGAAGTGTGTTCACTGTAATATGTTAAGTGGCATTTGTGGGCTTTTTTTTTTCACTTTTGTCGAAGTTTGGAAGATGTGTCACTGTGTGACCTACTCTAGGTCATCCTGATCTGGAAGGGGGCTTGGATTGGGTGATCTTTCAAGGTCTCTTCCAACCCTTAAGATTCTGTGAATTGATTGTGCTATTGTGTTTCTCAACAATTGGTCAAATTCACTGTTTTGTTTTGCTGTTTAAGGATTGATACTGACATGTAAAGGTGTTGCCACAAGGTGGAGCCTTCAAAGAAGGAGAAACTTCAAAATTATTTAAAGCATCACTGTGGGTTTCAGCACAGTAGAAGAGAGAGTCACAGGGAAACCTCACCCTAAGGCTGATAAACTGTGGTTCACATGTCCAGAGTGTCTTTTCCTCTGTGATCCGTGGAGCAAAAGCATAGAAACATTCCAAGAGTTTAGGTGTCTTGTCTCCAGTTTCACTGGAAAATGACCATTACTAGCCAGTCAGGCTTGCTTAGTAGCGTATTGAAGTTTTAGCCCCAGCATTTATAGTAATTGCTTTCCAAAGAGGAAAACAGGAGGCTCCTCTGTTTGTATTCTGCTGAAGCTGTCCTGCAAGTCTAAATGTCTATTAATTTTACTTTTCAGTTGGCAACATATCCAAGGTTGTGTGAGGAAACAGAAAGAATTGTTGCTGGCTACATTCGTGAAAGAGAAGAGAAGACCAAGGATCAGGTGAGAATAAACAAGAGGTTGCACAGGATGGGGAATTGTATGAAGGAGAAAAGTTCTTTACAAAGTACAGTAAGACAAGGAAGGAAAGTTATTTTTTTTTTCCTTCTTGTCACACATTCACATCACTATTTATGCTATTAGCAGTTATCATGAATAAGTCAACACTAGTGAGAATATTTTCAGAGGTGAAAGTTAGACCCAGATCCCCAAAATCTTTTGCTCTTAGTGAGGCATCTAACCTCTTCTGAGAATTGTGAAGAATTTGGGAGTATGTTCAAGGAACTGTACAGAAATAACTGTACACTTTGAAGAGATCTAATGCTATTTGGTAGCAATAGATTTCTTCCTTGCTCCCTGCTGATAAATGGAAGTATGAAAAGCTAGAGGAGGGAAAGTGCATGTTCAAGGGGGGAAGTGAGCTTTCTCTCCTTGTTTGCCAAGTTTGATTATCAAGTTTGAATCAAATTCTGTCTCTGGGCTATGGAAGGAATGGCAAATGATAAGTACAGAAACCATTCATTCTGTTATTTCATGGACTAGCTCATCTTTCAGGTCAGATGTATACACCAGAATGGCTGTCTAGAACCTGGACTGTACATTTCCTGGACCAGGGCTATGTTACCTGTCACTTCTTTGAGATAGGTGGAAAAAGTTAGGTACCCTGATTTTAGGTTTAAGGTTTGAGTTTCTTGCTGACTTGGCTGTAATGCTACAAATAGATAGAATTTTGCTTAACTTGCAAAATGTAGAGCTGGAATCTATGTTATATATTTGATCTTAATGAAGTGGACAAGGGCCAAGATAGTGTAAAATGAGGTCTGTCAGAAAAAACTAGGAAGAGGGAATAGCTCTTCTGTAGTCCAGGTTATTAAACAAGCTCATGAGCAGAAGTGGTGGGATTCAGAAACTCTTGTTGCTTTTGGCTTAAATGATTATGAAAGCAATATTAATGATGATGAAAACTCAGAAGTTCTGTTCTTTTCTCCCTTTTCATCAATCTCTCTCCTCCACCTTGCCCATCCTTTTCTTTGCTCTCCTCTCTCCCCTAATAGGTGCTACTGTTGATTGATATCCAGGTTTCTTACATCAACACCAACCATGAAGACTTCATTGGCTTTGCAAAGTATGTACATAGAGACTTTATTATAAAGACATGCTCAGTTGTGGTTTGGTTTGTTTGGTTTTTTCCCTAAGTTCAGAACAGAAGTCCTGCAGTGTGACAGCGAAGGTGCAAGCTGCAAAGTCCCAAACCTTCAGAAGCATGCTCTTTCTGTATACACACCATTGACTTTTGTTACACTTGTAGGAGATTTTTCTATCCCAGTTCACAAACCTGGTCTCGCTGAAACTTAAGTCTTGTGCCTCTCGGGAAGTAGCTCTGGCAAGCTGATGCCCTCACTGGATCTGTTTTAGGACCACAGAAATGTGGAATAGTGGTGGTCTTTCCACATTGTTGCTAATGCATTTTTTGGGAGCTGCGATTCTATGTGAAACAGTTTTGCTCAGAGTAATGGATGTCTCTGAATTACATGTATGCCTGCTGTTTGGCTATAGAGAATAATAGGAGCAGAATGCCCTGCAGGGCCTGGTTGGGCATTCTCCTCACTTAATTGAAAAGGCTGTGAGAATATTGTCCAAAATGTTCTCCATTAGCTTCCAGCAATCTGTGCCTCGGGGACTTCATACCAACATGTTGACACTAGTAAAAAACATTAAAGATGTCTTCAGTCTTTGAAGAATAAATGTTCTTTTACTCGTATTCATACCATATTTCCCATAACAGTGTTTGGAATCACAACAGGTTTCATCCATGTGGGATGCTGGCACTGCATTTTGATACCACAGTACGTATTATACTATGGCCTATTCTAGTTAGCACTGTGAAGGAAGGTCCGCATCTTTGACCAGTGTGCCTTGAAGGTTTAAGATGTGGAATTCAGTGAGCTGAGAAGGGAGAATGAAAAACCAGGCACTCTTATGTATTTGGTTTGAGCAACTTTCTTCAGAATTGTGTGCAGGTCCTAGATATCTCAATCAGTTCTCTTGACAAATGAGAGGATGTTGAAGGAATGGTAGCTGGCCTTCTAGAGGTCAAGATAACAACCTGCCTGCTATTTACTTCTCTTCATACTTTTCTGACAGGAAAAAGCCTGCTAAAAACACTCCATATATATTCATGGTGTGTGTTGTGACCTTGGGAGATCACACAGTCCAGCCTCCTGCTCAGAGAGGGGTCAATGCTGAGTTCAGACCAGGTTACTCAGGGCATTATCCAATCAGATCTTAAAAATTTACACAATTGGAGGTTTTCCAGCCTCTCTCTGCAGCCTCTTCTAATGCTTGCCACTCCTCACTGTGAAAAAATTTTCCTTGTGTCAAGTTGGAACTTTCCTTGTTCTGTGGTGTTGGATTCTGGAGTGCCAGGTATATCTAGAGTTCTTTTGTTATGTTTCTCCTCTGGAAAAATTTCCCTCATGGATGCTGCTGCTGAGGCTTGTAGTTCAGTCTGTGTTCCTTACTGCTGTGTCTTTTCCAAGGAGATGCAAAACCCAAGTTCAATTTCTTGGGAAAGCTGCTTCCTCTTTTGCCAGTTGTGATCTAGAAATCCCCAGGCATTGTGCACAGGGTGTAAGATGATAACAAGTGACTCTTTGCTGAAGTTCACCAATAAGTTTAAGTAAATGCTTCTATAGGTTGAAACAAGGGAAGTATTCTTGTTGACTTGTGCTCAACTGATGGGCAAAACTTAGATAACTAAGAGTAATTATGTTACTTTGATCCAAAACATTAGAAAACACACATTTTAAACTATAATCATATTATTGTTAAAGCAATTAAGTTAGAACTCAAAAGTTAAGTAACTTGTGGGTAGCATATGGACTTCTGCAGTGTCTAAACATCCTGGACTTAGAGATTTCCCAGAGTCCACCGTGTTTCTTTTGTTGAGTCTTCTGGTTAGTTGTGACATGTGACTGCAGGGTTTTATAAAAGTGTAAGTCCTGTGAAACTTGTTTATAAGAATGAGAGCACAAGGCATTCCAGACTACCTTTGCAGCATTGCAGGTGCAGTGTGGTATGAATTGACTTGAGGAAGATTTACCTATCTTTAGATTTGCCTATCTTTAGAGCAAGCTTGCAGTTTTGAAATCTTAGGATATTAGCGTTTGTTTCATTTAACAGAGTAAGTGGCAAAATGTGATTGGGTTTGTTTCCAGTTGGTGTAACTCGGGTACAGCTACATGCTTCAGCCTACACAGAGTCATTTGTATTTAAAGCAGTGAATAGAGAATCGGTTGCTGGGCTGTTTCTAAAAAGCATGAGTTTCTTAGTGTGATGTTAGTGGTCTAATTAGCTTTTCTAAGGTGATAAAATTGAAAACACCCTCAAGTACCAAACCCAAACCAAAAGAAGAGCAGTTAGGTTTCCCAAAGCCATCTTGTGTGTTTCTCAAACAACAGATTGGAAGCGGTTGTGGGGTTACTGCTGCATTTTCTGTGCATATATTTAATCAGCATTTATGAACCAAATCCTCTGCAACTTGAGTCATTCTCCAAAGACATGCAGTGTTATTTGGTCAAAAGTATCTGGATGGTTCAGAGCTAAGCCCAGTGAATAGGCACATGGAATAAACATCCTTGGGGATTTTCTTATGCACAGCCTGTGAACTACTGCATTGACAGAGTATGGTGCAAAGGACAGGATCAGAGTTGAGATGGAGCTGAGTTGGGTGCTTCAGCAAGTCTTTGTAACAGCAGCTATGAACAAGACAGTTGCAGGATTGGCCTATAATCTGTTGTCTAAGCACATCTTTCTTACTATTTCAGAGCAGAGTTTGTAGCTGATGTAATGTATATGCTTTTTATCTTCAGTTAATCACTGCCTGGTGAGATGGTATCATCGAATCCAAACAAAACTTCCTGTCCCCAGTGGCTGCTCTGGTGGTTGAGTAGCCATAGGCTGCTCTCTGAACACTTTTCTTCCTTTTCCCAGCAATATTTTACTTTTGTGGCCTAATGCTTACAAACCACCACCTAATGCAAATGGTTGTAGAGTTAATGACAATTTGTATATTTTTGAGACAGGAGTGTGTTTTAGTTCGGGAGCTGGGAATTACCAAAATTCAAGAACTGAGCATAATGTTTTCAGTATGGTTTAGTTTCAAATATGCTTTATTCTTAGATGACTCCAGGTTTTTTTGCACCAGCTTTGTGATGGCTTCATCCATTGGTTATATTTACACCCTCAAAGTGCATATAAATACTGGAATAATATCCAAAATGAACTGTCAAGACAAAGCCATTAAGGAGCCTCCAGCAGGGGAGGATTTTGTTGTACTGCTCTAAATAACATAAATGGCTTGCTTTTTGTCTCCTTGGAATATTTATAGAGGCTGATGTTTCCAGAGTTACCCACATAAGCCATAATTTCTCTGTGCTTTTAGTAACCTTTACCAATCCAAGTAAGAGATTGTTACGACAGAGATGATTAGTAGGAGTTGTCTGCTGTGCATGTCCCTTCTGTCCTAAGCAGACGTTCCTATACTGTAAGAAAACATAGTTGAAATATGCAGATATATGCAATGATTTTGCTGTGTTTCCTTGTTACTCTAGCTTTCTGTGCTGGAATCAGAACTGACTCTTATTGCTTAAATCTATTTCTTGGGAACTGGCTTAGTTTGAGTTTCTTCAGTATAACTCTTTTCCTCTGCTTCCCTTAGTGCCCAACAAAGAAGCAGTCAGGTTAACAAAAGTGCAGTGGGAAATCAGGTAGGCACCTAACAGAGAATGGATAATGGCATGTGCAAGTTAATCCCAACTGTTTGGTTTTCTTGGCTGTGTTGATTTGTTTTAAGTATATCATTTACTTTCAGCTTCAAACATGTGTAAAATACATCCTCATTGCTTTAACTGAATTTTTCAGAGCCACCTGACTTTGTTACCATCAGTTATTGTTTAACATTTAAGCTATTGCTTGCCCTGCTGATCAGTGTCTCCCCTGCCATGTTGTTATAGTGCATTAAATCTTTCGTGTTACACATTGATGTATTTTGTCATTAACTGCAAACTTGTGAATTTCAGAATCCTAAATGCTGGTGAGTACTTGCTTGTGTGTGTGCTTTGCCATGGTTGGTTTACTAGTTCTTACATGTTGACAGCTTAATAGCAGAGAAGGGGCAATTCAGCAAGCAAAAGCAGATTTGCCTTTACCTCTTCTGAAAACTTTCAGCTGGCTTTACAAAGATGTTGACTGTGTACTACAGACCTTTCTCAAAGTAAACAAAGAATAACTGGCTGATGGTGTCAGATTAATTAGCATTTTCACTGAGAGCCATTAATGAAATTACTTGTTTGTTTCTTTTTATCACATAAGAAGATGGGATTGATTCTGTGAGATGCGAAGTGCTCTTGAGCTTTGCTTTTCTGTGGATCAATCCTCTCTTTTTCTTTTATATGATGAAAATACTGAAAATGCTACAACTCTGAGGGTTTTGCAAAGTCTTAAACAGAAAGACAATGGAATTAATATTTTATTGGAAGTCTTAATTTCTGTTTAAAATGAAACAATGACATTTTCTATAAATAATTACCAATATTGAGCATCTTCCTGATGTTCTCATGTACCATTTGGTCAAACAGTGCTCAGGAGGTGAAAGATCAAGGTTTTCAAATGTCACCACTGAGTTCAGATCCCTCAGGTAATGAACCTGAGATTTCAACAAGTCTCCTGCTGTTGTAGATGTGTTTTTTTTCCAAAACGTAATCATCTTTTTGAGGATAGAAATCCCACCTTTTCCTCATACCAAGAAATTGCTAGTTATTCGTGAGACGTTAAAATAATCCATTAACTTCTTGGATGTGGTGGTCCCCCAGAGCCTGACCTATGTGAGTGGCATTTTTGATGTAATGTATGGTTTGGACTGAAATGAGGTAAAAATTGCAAGGTCTAAACAGTGAAATGGCTTCAAAGAGTAGTCTCTCCCCTCTGAGGAGAGATTTCCTTCTTATCTAGCTGTGTTGGAACATGTGTCAAACACAACAACTGTCATCACTTTGGAGTGTCCCAAAAAAGGAAAAATCAACCAATTATCTGACTGTTCAAAAATACACAAATGAAATGAATGTTTTGTTGTTTTTTAAAATGAAGTGAATGTTTTCTCTCTCTCTGAAGAAGTGGAGAGAAAGTTTGGCGTTTGAAACCAACTGTTGAAACTTGATGACCTCATTTTGCTATAAAGGACTTTGCTGAACCTATTATTTGAAAGATAATAAACGGATGTTTGTGAGTTAATTGTTTGGAGTTGAAAAGAGTGAGAATATGTTACTGAAATCAAACTTCATTTTTGCAATTTGCCATTTCAGGGAACCAATCTTCCGCCTTCAAGGCAAATTGTACGAGCTAAGTTCTGTAAGCTTTATTGTTGCTTTTTCATTTAGCTTCTCAGAGGGCAAAGTTGTGTCTAACTCAGTGGTTTGAATACTTGCTACTAAACTATTAAATGTTAAACTGTCTTGTCTAATACTTCCTCAAGAAAATATAATTGCAGCTCATCACTTAACTGCTACTAATTTGCTGTTACGAGTATGAACTGGTATAACTAAATGTTGTGGAAAACTTGGAATAGAATTAATATCTTAATAATTTACTTAATTTTTTCAAACTAAAATGACTAACTGGTGTTTATCTTGTTATATAAACTGGAAAGTGGTTTTTATCTGATGCAAGTGCCTCTACTTATAGTAAACCTCTTTCTGAAAGGTGGGCAAATAAATGTCTGGTAAGCGAAAGGAAACATAAACTCTTGCATAAATGAAGGTGCTGTTTCTGGGTACAGGTACTGTTCTTGGTATTTTGTTCATTACTTCTGAGAGAAAAAGTGAGTTTGTAAATAAATTTAGAAATATTTAAAGCCTTTTTAGCATTCTTTTCATAGCACCAGGAGGATCAATTATCATCGGACAAACTCTTTTCTAACCTTTTCACGTCATGAGTAAATAAATATGTGAATGCCTTTAATATTACTAATGAGAATTAATTGTCTAAACAGCAGTTAATTTTATAACAAGTTACTCCTGGTTCAATAATGGTTAGGTGTAAGAAGTAAATGTCTATTGTGTGTATTCTTTGGTAATATCTATGATGAAAACATCCTCGTTGTTTCTAGGTTATTGCCATATCATCAAATTATATTAGTTATCACTTCAAACACACTTAAACTAAACTGATGTTCAATGAAGGGAAAAGAACGAGCCAGCACTAACAGCAGATGAATTGGGAGATCAAGATCATTAAGTTTTCCCAAAGTAGTGGGATGCTCACTTGCAATCCATTGCTGTTCTTTTTTTTGTAGCTTGCTTTGAACTGGAATGATGCAGTTAACTATTAACTATATCTGTGCAGCTCAGAAATAAGATGAGCGCTGCAGTATTGCATTTTTGGAAGAAGTGTAATGCCAATGCCTCTTAACATGTTTTTGCTCCTTTTTCCTCTACTACTAATTTATCCTCTCACGCTTAATCTTTGGCCTTCTTTGTTTATCTTTTCTTTGCTACCGCCTGAGGTTTTGACCTGACTCCACAAAGTTTCTTTCTAAGCCACAGGTTAGTCTGTCTTCTAATTTGCTTAAAATAATCACTGTAATGCTTGGTTTTACACAGCACACTAGCAAGATCTGGTTCTTGAAAGCTGACATACTCTTAATTATATATTTTGTGTGTTGAGATTTGTTTTGGTGACTAAAATTTAATGTTTATAGCTCCCCTTCATGAGAAACCTTTTGTAGATGAAGGTTTCATTGCTCCATGTGCCCAACTGATACTCTGTGTGTGTGAATGCAAGATGCTCAAATTACAGAGAATTGTATATAACCTTATCTGAAATTCTGTTTTGTGTTGTACCTCTGTCGCAAAATCTGCTGCTGTGCTTGAAGTAGCCCCTGCCATTGGAGATGGGGCTTAATCTGAACTATGAGTTTCAAATGACTGTCCAAGTGATTTGGAATTTTGGGTTTAAAGACTTTGGATGACCTACCTCTTCTGTCTTGTTATGCCAGTGTCCTAATTCATTTGTTCTGGACATGAGTAGCATTCAGACCCCTTTAATTGGCCTAAACTGTAGTGCTAATAAGTAACTTTTCCCTTAGTAACCTTTTTTTTTCCTTCATTTTTTTAATCCTCCTTTGTTAGTTTGCTGGGTTTTTTTTCTTCAGATACACTTAAACCAGTTTACCTGGCAGGACTCAGGAAAAAATATGTTAACAGAATTTTTTTAAGCAAATAGATGGAAAGCTGTGCCATGGTCAGTGAGGTGAGGCGGTCATGAAAAGTCATGGCAAGGCTGTTCTGTTCAGAAGTGGCAATGTTTCTGTAGAAGAGGTGGGATCCGTGATGTTAAATTTTAGAAAATCCTGGAATGAGTTATGCTGCAATTGAGTTTTCACCTTATCAAGAATAGAAAAGTATTGCTGTTCTAAATGGCCTTTAACTAGATTTTCTTCTGTTACAATTCCTTTGTGACTGGCTCAGTCACCTCAGTCTTTGTTTAACTACATTTGAAAACAAGTTTCAGTCTTTCACATCTGACTGCTTTACTCCAGTGAAGAGTAAATTTTTTCTTCAAAGGAGATACATTTAGGACCTAAAAATAATGTCATTATTTTTATGTGATGTATTGTGTAGTGATTTTTGTGTAAGCAATGGAACAAGATCTCAGTTGTTTTCAGTGTCAGAACAGGTCTGATCAATTTAGGGTCCAACACTTGGCAGATTACAGTGAAATACTATATTAGGTTTCCTTTCAAATCTATTGTTCATTTTTAGGCTTTGTAGTGCCAGGATCTTTATATTTAAATCCAAAGAACCAGTGGCTTGTGAGGATGCCTCACAGAGTAGTTTTTGTAATTACACATGTTGTTATTACAGTGATAAAAAGACAGAGTAGTGCTGGGAGCTGTGTGTTCAAAGTTATTTTAATGGAATTACGTAACACAACTTCAATAGAGAGTCATGTTAACAACTGCTGCTGCTTGTGTTGTTATGGAAGTAGCCAGTCTCATGACTTTCACACTTCTGTTTCTTTCTGCCCAGTACATTTCGCTTATCTCTAACTTATCTTGACATCAGTTCTCAAATACTTTTTAAAGAAATGAAACACTTCCTGATTTTCTGATGTGTTGCTTTTACAAATACCTTATTTGAATTAATGGAATGAGTAAATCATGCAGCAGTGTACATAAAATGTACTTACTGTGTCAAATCTTGCTTTCCTGTTTATCTGTGAAGTGGTGGAGAGTAAGAACAACAGATGATTTGGATTTGGTGCAGCTGAACTATCAGAAAATGACCTCCTTCTGACTTGTTCATGTGCATTCGTACCCTCTAAGTTTCATTTTTCAGACGTCCAGATTAGATATCAGGACCCTGAAGGAAGGAACTTTGTCATCTCTTGTTCATCCTGTATATAGAGTCCAACTACCGGTCAGAATATTGTCCTCACTAGCTTCTGGCAACACCTCTATTTTTCACCTTCCTGAAGTTCATAACTGTGGTGTCACTAATATCCGCTTTACACAGGATTACGCTTAGAAATATGATATAAACTATCGAAATGGATCTTTTACATCCAAACCAACCAGAAAATGAACTAGTGAAAGCAAAAATAAAGCACAGTACTTTCATTTTTCAAGATGAAGTACTACACAACATAGTTAACGTGATAGTTTAAGGCCACCAACACGATCTTCCCCATCAGAGCTTTTTAAACTTCAAAAATATGTCGGAAAATCTTTGTGCTTGTTGCCTATGGGAGGACACTTATTTCCAAAATACAGCTTGAGTTGTTGGGAACTTGTCTGAAAAGTGTTAACTGTTTTGCTTTATCTCACTTTCTTTTGTGTACACACCATGATACAACATCTCCCTTTCCCCTGACACCAACCTTAGTACTGAGTGTTTTCAAAGTGTAGCTTTTTGTAGTTAACAAAATGTGCCTGGGAAACAGGAACAATTCAATTAAAAGAACATGAAACTTAACACACTTAAGCTCATCCTCTGTCTTTTGATGTCCTCTGGAACTGCTTCCAAGTATTTTGGATAATTATGGTCTGTTGTAGGGTCCAGGCTATTTTAGAGAATGCAGTGCCCTATTTTCCCTGAGGGAAATAGATAAACAGGTCTAGAAATGTACATGTGAAAATGATGTACCCAAGACACTGCTACAGCTTGGTGTCCTGCTCTTCGTGCGGTGTTGTGTGGGAATGACAGCTGGATCTAATCCTCAGCACACAGGATTTTTGAGGAAACAACTGGCAAATTCCTTTCCTTCCCAAGGCAGTGACCAATGTTTGTATTAGCAAGTCAGCTTGTTTCTGTCCACACCCTTTGGTGGTTCTGCATCTATGGGGACATGTGTTGAACTGGAGCAAGACAGTCGTTTGGAGCTATACAACTAATGTAGCTCCTACATTAGAAGTATTAAAAGCTTCATTACTTTCTAAATGGCTTCTGGAGGTTAGATTTTAAAATCTCAACTCGATCTGTTCTGAGACCTCTACCACAAATGCACTCTTATCAAATTGAAGAAAATTTGACTCTTCCTAACATGCTATAAAGCCTGTGGTAATGATGAGGAACAGCACTGAACGGGGTAAACAGAGAGGGCTGCTTCCCTTCCCTTTTAAGTGCTTATCACTTGTAAGGTTCTTTAACATGATACTTGCTGTTTATTGCTGGTTTGTTTCTAGGAACCACCTCTTTATCCACACTGTGATATCTGTCTTCAAATCTTTTACTGTCTCTGAGATCTGTGTCTAAACCAGTCTCAGTAGCGTGCTGGCCTAGCTGCCTGTGTGTTCTGTATGTGAATGTCTGCTTTCTGAGGAGCAACACAGCATTTTCAATGGTAGACAGCATCGTTCCACACAGCATCCTCTCTCACAGCCTCTTATTTCACTTTTTCTAGAACATTCACGTTTGCAGTCAAGTATTTAGTCTGCTGTAGCTCATCTTGTTGTGGAGCTAAGTGTAAGGACTTGAGGAACCTTGATTTCCTGGATTTTTCATAGAATTGCTTCCATTTACATTTGTGTTGTTTAGCACAGGGGAAAAAAGGGGAAATTAGCTTGATTTCTTGGTTTCTGTGGTCCTGAAGGCCAGGACACTGGCTATATATGCATGTTACTTGTTTCCTCTTAAAAGCACTTCAATGAACATTGTCAAATGAAAGGAGGATTTGATGGGCAATCAAGTTCATATCAGGATCTTTCCCTTAACTCCCACTCAGACAAGCATTCCATGTCTATTTGTACTCAGTAATGCCTCATCTCCAACACCCCCACCCCGATGAACACGAGTAGTAAAAATCATTACAAACTTCTGCAGAAACCTTTATGGTACAGGCTGTTCCATCCAGCCTGCTCACACTATACCGTTGAGTCTCCCTACGGGAGTCACGTTGTTCTCATAGTTTGCTGAGTCTTCAGAACAAATCTGTGCATTCTTGGTGATTTTCTTAGACTGAAAACCCTTAAACTCGTTTTGGTAGTGATTTTCTTGCACTGCTTGCCTGGATGGGAGTGTGTAGGAAAACATAGTCATCTTATTTGAAATTAGACTGATGCTCTTGGATTATGAGCATTACCAATTACTAGCTTTTGAGGTGCAACTTCTGAAGTCTTTATCAAATGTATATCAAATTTATGTTTGGTTTTATCAAATGTAACTTAGCCTCTTGCTCTGTGCAATACCACAGCTGTTTTTTTTTTTCCTCAAGAAGCTCACATGAAAATGCTTGCTGAGTGAACTACGATTCTGAAACTTTCACAGATGACAAGAAATAGATAACGAGCAACGTTTTTCTCTGGTTATCTGTTGCTATTTATTTACTAGTCTTGTAAAGCCCTGAGAGCAATGTTGCAGTCGTGTATTTCTCTGAAAGCAAGAGGAAACTCATGTTTGGTCGCTTAAGTCCATGTCTGTGGGACTTGTTGAGGAAATTCTGAAGGAATTCTCTGAGCACTTATTTTTTCCATCTCAAAACTTCTGTAGGCAAGTGAAGGATATTGCTGTGGGGAGAAACAGAATGACTGCATCTGTTGTCTTACTGGGATTGTGATAGGAAGGAATATTTGCTTTCTGTGTTGACAAACAGTGAATGTTCTAATGAAATGGAACATTTCTGTATGCTCCGTAAAGCAGTTCACAAGATCAGTCTCTCTTCTTTACTTCTGGAGTTGTCTCATTCCTCTTAAGTTTTCTTTTGTCTCTCACTTTGCATGATGCAGCCAACTGGTCTTAGTGTACTCATAGGTATTCTGTTCCTATCTATTCTTTCATCCTTGGCTTATAATTATTTTACAAAGTTCTGGTTTATCCATTTTCCCTCTGATTTTAATTGTTGCTTTAGGGTTTACCCCCCTCATACCTCTCCTTGCTGCAGTCTATCTTGGTTTCATATTAACTATAGAAGACCTCTCCACTTTGTCACTTGATTCAGCCCCTTCTGAAGATTCCCAGTGCCAGAAACCACTCACTTGGCCAGAATCTAGGTACTTTTCCTAGTATCCAACCTTATAAATGACCTTAATAATTAGACTAGAACAGTATAGTTTTAAGTGGGACTCCTACATTGTGTTATTATACACTAAATAAATATCTTCAAGTTTACATGCTCCTTATTGCTCTCATACTAGGTGTAAGTAAAACACAGTAATACTTTTCTCTTTCTCCAACCTTTTAACTGAAAACACGATATTCACTTTGTTACTCTTTTTTTTTGGAATGATAGGCACCTGCAAAAACTCTTGGATTTGGCAGAGACTGAAAAAATGCACCTGTTCTTGTTTTGTTTAGCAGGTTTTTATTTAAAAGAATGAATGCAGCAGCAGATTTATATCAAGTGAATAGTGAACTAAACTTGTGCCTGACTGCACCTCTGCACAGGTCATCCGGAAAGGTTGGCTGACCATCAACAATATTGGCATCATGAAAGGAGGATCCAAGGAGTACTGGTTCGTTTTGACTGCAGAAAGCTTGTCCTGGTATAAAGATGATGAGGTAAGGAATTAAGAACTTCTTTTTCTGTTGGGTAAAAGAAACCCTGTATTTATTCAATCTTCTGATACCAACTTAAAATATGAATTCAGCTTGTACAGACTTGAAGCGAAGGAATGTTCCAAGGTTTTACTTGTGTTCTATAAATTGTATGGTTTTCATATATGGAGAATGTTGACCCCTAAGGGCTTTTGTTGAAATGTTGATAACAGAAGTACAAGGTATTGTGTGCAGTGTTTTTGGTTTTTATTTTCCTTTTTCCCCTCCTTTTTCTGTGGTCTCCACACATTAGTCTTAAAAAAAAAGCCTGTTCTGGAATGTTCTGGTGATCATCCTTTGCCTGTTTAGACTGCTCTTGCATATCTACTGTAAGCTGATTGTAAATTGGATAAAGTTACTTCTAAATGTAACTACAGCAATTGATTCAATGGTAAGAATTTTCCTCTGAGCTCGTATCATGAGAGAATGAAAAGCTTGTCTGCAGAGTTCCAGTTGGTATGGATTTAAAAACTTGACAAAGAACGTACCTTGGTAAGAAATGTCCCTTGCTGATCAATAAATCTGAGGTGAGTAATGTGAGAACTGGAAGAAGGATTTCTGGTAAAAAGGACATTCAGGTTGCTCACTTCAGTCAATAATGCTGTTGGGCAGCTTGTGTTTTCTGTTGACTTATTTTTTCAGTGGTGTTGAGCAGTAATGACATGTTCTATCCAAAACTCCAGCAGTCAGCTTGTTATTTTTTTAAGGTTAACATGGGATTATTGTCTGTGTGATTATTATTAGCTTTACAATAACGCCTGTGTGAGATTTTTGCTTTTAAGGTTTGTGTTGATATTGTAGAAAAGTTGGACTACATAAAAAACCCCATATTTTATGATTTTTTGAAGTTAAATGTTTCCAACATAAATTTAGTGAGTTTTAGAGTGTATCTGTTCATTGAATGGAAGAGGCACAAGTAAAAAGAGGGTTTTAAATCATCTCTAAAACATCACTCAATCTTTTCACCTTATTCTAAGTAATAATCAAAACATGGGTTTACCCTGGCAAACCAGGGAGCTGATTGATGGGGACTGTGCAGACAATTCATGTTCTGGTTAAACTAACAGTGTTTTACTGCAGTGGATTTTCTAGAACCTCTTGGGAGAGGTCCTGCAATGCAATCTACATAAGCCAGAGCTCCGCTGAGTCCTATGAATCCAGGCTGTGGTACCTACCATAGGTAGCTACTTCAGGAATACTGCTAATGGTGGGAACGGTACTGGCCAGTAGTGTTCTTTTCCTGAGTCAGTAACCATCTTGGGATTGCCTTAAGACCGAGGGACAAATTAGATCAATCTTGAAGATTTTGCCCCTAGTTCTTTTGTTTAAGTATTAAAGAGATTCAGATGTATTTCCTGTTAACAGAAAAAAGTGCCTGTCAAAGAGGAGGAGACAAGTGTCAAGAGGGGAAATTTGCTTCTCAAATTGCTGAACTATAAGTCGAAGTTTTGTATTGCAACGACATAAAAGTGATGCAAAAGAAATGCAAAAGAGCCTTTATGTATTTTGCGATCTATCTTGACTCTACTGGAACTTGTTGTCTTAGCTTAGGTGCAGGTAACTGTAACTAAGTGATGTGTTGAGAGTAGCACCTCTTGTTCTGTCTAGAACACTTTTATGTTCTATTTGAAGCAGTTGGAAGAGTGTCCAAGACACGCTTTGGCAATTTTTTAGGGTGTTTTGGTGTGGCTTTTTTGCATCTGTTCTTTGTTTAATGTAAAACATAAAAATTCCTGAAAATACTTCAGGAATGTCTCCTGCCATGCTACTTTAAAAATAAACGGTTTGTTCTGATAGTCTGCTAGGAAGAGTCACCTGGGAATCTCAGAATAGTACGTGGAAGGAAATGACCGCTGCTGATTTCCACATGTATATTTTAAAATAAGATCTCTTAATTGCCAAACACTCGTGTTTTGAGAGTCTTGAAAATACCAGCAGTTGATTCAGGCCGTTATGGGAAATCACTCAAGAATTGCTTAAAGTGGCAAGAATAATAGCATAGTACTACGCCATGCTTTGCTGATATTCCTGTTGCTGATGTTAAGAAGTTCCTCCTTAAGTACAGATTTGCTGTATAATTTGATTATTCTGTCCTAGGAAATAGTTTGAAAAGCTATGTTGGCTTTTTATTTATTTTTTAATTTACTGGGCCTTTCTCAGTAGGACTTTGAAAGTTAGCAAAGTCTACTTGAGGTGCTTTCTGAAGAAGGTCAAAGCCAGAGGCTTGACCATGAGGTTAGTTAAAAGATGAGTAACTTGTTTCAGAAACAGACCTACTGGCCTTGAAAATTAAGAAGCCAAATGTTTGATCTCCTGGCTGAATTCCAATTTTTAGAGTTACATTTTATCTCCTTAAAAATATTCTCATCACTTTCAACTCAGTTTGGTAGTTGTCACATCCTGTTCTCAGATGATTACTGAAATGAGTGCATGCTGTTGGATCTCCACCCTGGTAAGATCCATAGCCTTCAGTGATATGTGAAGTGATACCCGTGTTTATGTGTCTGGATGGTGCCCGGGCTGTGCACACTGTGAGGTCGCAGGGAGTTCAAATCCCTTGTGCCTCCTGCTCAGACCTGTCACTTCTGCAATCCTCAGACAGTAGCAAGAGCCTCTCCACTGCGACTGGGGAAGATGCAGAGTCGGGTCTTGCCTTTGCTCTCTTGCCACAGTGATGAGTTCATTCCCACTATGCCTCCACCCCTGAGTAAGGAATGTTGTAGCAGCTTGTGTACCAGAGAGCTCTGACAATATACTTTCCAAAGCTACAGTGCTTGCCAGGACCTCTAGGGCTGTGTACCCCCTCTAGTGTAAGCTGAGCCCATTTTCTATACTCTGGAATTTACTCTGAGTTGAAGATCACTCCCTGAATGCAAATGGTTACTTGCTAGGGCCATGAGAAGGATTTAAGTGATTTCCTTTATTTGTGAGCTGCAGCTTTCCTAAGTGAAGGATCCAGTGGAATACATTTTGAAGCAAGTTACTTCTCAAAAAGATTTCAAAAACTGTTCTATGATACCAGTGTTAGAAGAGGAACGATGAGTTTCTTAAATGGTTTTGTTGCTGCTCAAACATACAAGACTTCTTGATGACATGAATCAGTAATTAAGAAAGCTTTTTAGGCTTTTAACTATGGGGATATTAAGTTGATTTTGATCAGTGTGGTTAAAACAGTTAGAAAATAATTTAGGTGAATATTACTTTGAATTAGTTTCTGACCTCACATACAGTTGCTCGTGTTCATTGCTTTGCTGTGTGACCACTACCACGACTTTGTGTTTTTCCACTTGCTTAAAATGAAGCAAGGAAATGTGTGTGTGTGCCACTTGGAGCCTGTAGTGAGTACAAGATAATCACGTTCATTCACCTCAAAAATCCACATAATACTAGCTAAAGTATTACAAGGCATACCTACGTACACACAAAAGATTAGATCAGCTTTTTAGCTCTTCAGTTGTTACTGTTGAGTGTCACAGAAAGCTGTAAGCCTTTGTGCTGAGGTTCCTTTGAGAGTCAACCTGCAAATAGGAAGTTTGTGAATTAGCCACTTCTGCTTTAGGGCTTTGGGAAATGCAGAATGCTATGCTGTCCTAGCTTGTGAATCAAAAAGCTCTTTGTTGTAAGCAAAAGGATGCCATTTGTGAAGTGGCATGGCTTCTTCACATGGTCA
Organism: Urocolius indicus; assembly: GCA_013401255.1. Classification (NCBI taxonomy): domain Eukaryota; kingdom Metazoa; phylum Chordata; class Aves; order Coliiformes; family Coliidae; genus Urocolius; species Urocolius indicus. The sequence goes on along the minus strand of WBNH01004805.1, from coordinate 58,720 downwards.
GTGATTTTTAGTATTCTTTTCAAAAGCAGCCATAGATTTAGCTGGCATTATTGGTGCAAAAGATGCCAAGTTGGGCTCTAGGATAAGAACTTTTAAAAACATAAATTTCACATTTATTGGAAAACTGTCTAATTTCCAAATAAAATCTTTCCGTTCCATTTCAATAGGAAAGGATAATGTTGTCAACACCCAGGGATGCAGTTTGTATTCGAATTTCACGGTTCATTTCTGTTTGTAAAATTCAATATGATTAGGGAGGCAGACGTGAAAATAAGTGAGGAGGTGAGAGAGTGGAAAGAGAGAAGTTACTCTAAGGTCTGACGTCGTGTATGTTTGCAGAATGAACTTGCTACACAATAACCTGCTCTCTGCTTCAATGGCTAGCTGGAGTGTTAGTGATTTTTATACCCACAATAATCTCATAACGCAAGTGGCTGGAGTTACGCCTGAGAAGTAAATGGGAGGACGAAACAAACCATGGTGCCGCAAAGCTGCGCATAAATAAAACTTACTGTTAGTGAGTTAATGAGAACAACTAGGAAAAGAGTACTATAGAAAGCACATGAAAATTTCAGCAGTGGGTTTTATTGGATTTTATAGGCAGTGTTGTTTGACTCTAGGCGGGTTGCAGTACGCGGCTTGGTTACTGACCGGCCATCTGAGATCCAGTGACTCTTGGCTGGAGCTGTTGGTGAAGATGCTCTGGTGTGTCAGAGCGGTTTCCCACTGGCGGCTGTCCCTCAGGCTGGGTTGTCATGCGACTGCCTGTCTGTGCCTGCTGTACAGGTGAGAGGATGTTCTGCACAGCAAGTGTAGACAGGCAGACACATGACAACTCCGTCCAGCCAGTCCCTTGGAGCCATCACCGCTGGTGTGCAACACTTTGTACCATTCCGGTTTAGGGGGCTTTGTTGAGGGGGGAACACACATAACAGAATTAAACTTTAAAACATTAGGAGCTATAGAACAAGAACGTAACTTGATTTTATTCAGAAAAGCAGCATTTCAGTACATTAGTTGTCATTGTGCTGACATATATCAGAGCCGTGATTTCAACAGACTGGTCACACTGAATATTTGGAGAAACAAAAAGGATTGAAGCCATGGTTTATTTTATATGCAATTCGTACAGGATTTTGCCTGCATATTGTACTCACACATAGTAATTTAACCAGATGTTTTTACTCTTCTTGGAAGCACAGAAATACTGAAGTTCAAGATAAAGGATATGTTTATACAGTACATATTTTCTAGGAGCAGATAAGTACAGTAATCTTGCATGTTAAAAATAAAAATCTCTCTGTATAAATGGAGGAAACCACTTGCACATTAACCCAGTTAAAGGGAATGTGCTGGCAAGGAAACTAGTTGCATTTTATGTCTGGCTAATATGTTAAAGCTATGCACTTATAATGATATTTCTTTAGTATTTTGCTTAGTATATTATTTAGATCTAAATTTCTCTCAAAATCTATACTTCATAAAGAACCAAAATAACTTTGTAGAGTTTCAGTAAGTCTTACAGTTAAACATAGACAGTGCTGTAGATCAAATGCGTGCAAATAGCATCATTTCATATCACGAGATGTGCTGCTTTGTAAACTTCCCTGCATGCAAAATACAATGTGACTGTAATCACACATTGCAGTGACATTTGCAACATCATAGGGGTGTTATTTCAAGAAGTATAAAACACACTGTAAGCTTAAAAGTGGAAAAGAATAATTTGTATTACTCTTCTATACAGATTAAATGATTCTAGTTTATAATGGTGTTCTTAAGTCACTGTTGCTCGCTAGTGCCACCGCAGGTAAGCAACAAACTTGTGCTTTCAAACCCTTCTCTACATCCCATACAGAATAGCAGCAAAACACTTTCAAGTTTCAGCCTAAAAACTGATTTTAAGAGGGACGAGTTTACCAAAAGGCTAAAAGTTGGGATAGAGTCAAAGTTCTAAATTAATCTAATAATAAATCATCATGCAGTTATTCAGGTGCTCTAGCTCTAACCATTATTTTGTCATAAAGAAAAGGTTACACTTCAGTTAATAGACAAGTCGAAGCGTGCAAATTAAGTTTACCAGCTAAATGGATGCAGTTTTCCTTGAGCCTAACAAGGTGGAATACGATGTCTTAAAAGAATTAATCGAGCACAACGAATGACTAGCTGATTCAGATGTGAAATATCTATTCTAAGACGTTAGTCTGACTTTGACTTTATGATACATGTACTTAAATTTTTGTGTCTCTCAGGAAAATTTTCACTTGGCTTGTCTTCCCAGCCGCTTGGCTTTTTAAAGGAAAACAAAAGTGGTAAATTAGAAGTACTTTTAAAATAAACATCAAGCACTGCTCTTTCATTACTGCCTTTAGTTGTTAAAGAAATTAAAGATCTAGGAGAAAATGAGGTCTCAGTTTCTGTGTTATGGGTAATTCTTGAAATAACAAGGAATTGTACAGTAAGATATATTTTCAACCTATAGTATAAAAGAATTGGAAGTATGCTTTTTAATTAATGAGTTTTCTGTTAAAAACTACCAGGGAGGTTGTGCTGGGAATAAAAACTTGAAGTGGAAAGATTGTGCGATCTTTCTAATAACTGTACACAAAGAGAATTCATCAAAGAATCAGAAAAGAGCTTTACGTCTTGAACTGTGGCAAATTCATTAAGTACTACTGATGACTGGATTCTTGTCTCCTTAATTCTGACTTAAAATCTTGTATTCCTTGAAATTGCAATTGAGTCACTAAAAGGCCGTAATGCTGTTGTGTGCTGGATCCGATTGATTTATCGAGTCAGTAAAGGGCTTGAGAGTATGATAGAATACTTACAATAAAAAAAAAACCCTCCAAAACAAGTCCTGATTGCCAATATTATATTTAGAGAAAACTATATTAAGGATCTGACTTTAAATATTGGTACCTTGGAGACTGAACTGAGAAATGTGTTCTCTCCAGCTATGATCAGGACTTTTTATTTAAGGGCAGGTTGTTATTTTTAGATGCTGTTTTGCAACGCACTGTAAAATGCAGGATAGAGTACAGTAGCATTATTCAAGAAAGTTTCATTCTCAACTGTGGCATTTCCTGTCTTTTTGTAGGTTTAAACCTAACCCTTAATATTATTTCAATTAGGATTACTAGTTTTTTTTAAATAAAGGTTCAAGAAGAAAAGGCTTTTGCAAGTAAACGGAAAACAATGCTCTTGATTTTTCTTTCAAACCCCAAAATGCTAAGGTTTAGGGGTTTTTACTTTCCAGCCTGTTTAACAGAGTTTTTGATTAATTTATTATAATAATTTAACATCCTATTTAGACATTTGGAATTTTTCTGCAGGATTTTTTGCAACGTTGATGATAATATTTTCCATACAGCGATGGTACTTGGGTGGTCTGCAGAAATGGCTGTGGCTGCACGGTGATAGCACAGGAAGGGGGGGCAAGGAGCACGGAGAGGACAGCATTGTCCTTTAGTCCTCTGAAAATACAGATGTGTTAAACAGCATTGGTAAGGATAATACAAAAGACAACTTGTGATTTAATGACAAGGCAGAAAAATGCCAAATGACATGGGTTTTTTTGGAGCATCTAGGTTTTTTCACATTTGGATGCTTATATGATCTATATTTATTTCTGTAAAGTTAACTGACTTTGCCTCACCCTTTGCTTTTTTCCTTTTCTTAAACATTAAAGGAATATTTAGAAAAGGTTTGAAATATTTTCTTCCTCTTCCCTGTTTAATTTTGTTGATTACAATAAAACCAATTATACTGCTTAAACATGAAAGATAGTCTGTTACATTGAAACACTCAGCTATTTAAATGTTCATACTGGCTTAATTTGCTTTTCCTGTTTTTTGTGTATTTTATGGTAATGTGAACTTGGTCATTCAGTTCGTACAACATCCTGAAGCTTTGGTGTCCTCCTGATTTTACAGAACTCTTATAATTATTTAGTATGCCATTGGATCCTGCTCATTTTTTAATCATTGTAAAAAAAGTATTTGGATTTTGTTTGTTGTTTTTTTTTTTTTTCTCTTGAAATATTTGTGTACAGCTATTTGGTGTTTGTGGACATGCACATTTAAAACCTTTTGTAACGATGGAAATCTTTTCTATATGATTATAATCAACTAGAAATTGATTCCACTAAAACAGCTCTATTTTAAGAACCAGAGAATCACTTAATTCACTTTGAAAATGTTTTGATTACTGAGCTGAAGTAGAGATACTTCCTTATTCATTACTAACAATACAGGCTTTCTTTCCGTATCTGTTGCTTTGCACACTGCATTTCCACCTCCCCCCCCCCCTCCCCTTTCCGAGCCTCATGCCAATGGAACCTCCTAGATCTCAGCCTTACAGTCTAAAAATGTAACTTTGAAGAGTCATGGGTGTATGGGAGGGGAATCACTTCCTAAATCCAGAAAGGTCGTTTAAAATAGAGATTAATGCAAATAGTGGGCTAGAGATAAGAGAAACACTAGTTCCATGTGTTTTCATTGTCCTTGCTTCCTTAGCAAAAGTTACACGGGCTATCTCCACCAGTATTTTCACTCAGAGCTATTATTGACTCGATAACAATGCTTCCTTTCTAAATTCCTAGATCAGAATTATAAAAAATTAGAAGTAGATATACAACTAAACACTAGACAGAAAAAATACTCGTGATCACGTTCACCTGGAAAGCATAACTGAGCAAGTTCCTTAGCTTAAACAAAATGTAAGTCATAAAACTTTTCAGATTTACTATGCCTAAACCAGCAGTCATACATAAAAAGTGAGAAATATTAATGCACGTTTGAATCTGGTTCCATTCCTTTAATTTTTTTCCTGTCTCTTAAGATTTTCTACTAATAATTCTACAATTAACTATGTTATAACTCCACTTTAAAGACAAAAGAGAGTAAAAATTCAGTCTACTTATACTATAATGAATTAAAACCCACTAAGCTAATTCTAAAGATAATAGTGAAAAGAAGGAAGAGAGTGGATAACCTATTATATACATTAAAAACCAATTATTTTAGCCAAAATACATCAGCCTTGATGGCTAAGGGAAATGACAGTGCTAGTTCTTGCCTCCTAAGCTTTAAGACGGCCAGTATAGGCACAATCAAACCAACGCTATGCTTCTCAATAGGACTTATGTTGATTATTGAAGGAGCAATGAAAAAGTTAATAATAATATACATCTTTTTAGAAATAACCCCATTTTACAGCATCAGGGCTGTCTGCAATATAACATGCATTCTGCGTAATTTACTAGTAAGAATATTAATGGCTGCATATTTATGCTAATTATTATTATAGTATAGCTATTCAAAGCCTTCCTGGCAATAACGAGCCCCATATAGATGGGATTTTTTTTTTCCCCCCCCAGTTGCAGTAGTTTGTTACTAGTGTTAACTTCAGGGGAGCTGACTCTGGAGTTCGGCTGGTATCAAATTGCAGCCCAGACTTTTTGTATTATTTTGTCCGTGGGGATTTCATTCAGCCTGAGGGGTTTTTTTTTCCCCCTACCAGGACAGCTGGAAATTCACCAAAGCAAACTTCTGCATTCATTTACAAATTCAGGGGTTTTTTTTTGTTAGGGGATTCAGGACAAAGTAACTTATCATTTTGAATGTTAGAAGAAATATCAGCGATCCAAATATACATGAGAGCGGCAGCAATCAATCGGTGCCGATCACTTACAGGCAATGCCCAGCCAGGTATCAGGATGGAAACTTGTTTGTTCCATTTTATTTATTTATTTGAGGGGTTTTTTTCCTATCAAATCCTGAACTTTCAGAGGTAATTTTTCCTGACAGTCAGATTTTGTGTTCTACCCAGCACAAGCCTAGCAAGGAGTAGTCACAGACTTCCTATGGTTTCCCTCCCAGTTTTCATTAGCACATTTAGCATCGGTTACTTGCAAAGAAGTTGCAGCTACATATAAAATCTAAGTACTGTTCTTCCAAAGGTTACAGTCACTTAAAATAATATTCATGCATTATATTCTATTACTTTATTACCTTACGAGAAAATAATTTCTTTAAATTGATCTTTAGGTCATAGTTCACAACAGGAGCTATTCAGAATACATACTTCTAGCAAGCCTTTTCTGCATTAAAAAAAATGTTATACTCCTTAAATATTTATACCGATCGATACAAGTATAAAAAAAAAATTAAATTTACCTTTTTAGTTTGTGAGGGGAAAAAACAGCTTTATTTTAAATTAAAAAAAAAAGAAGAAGAAGAAAAAAGAAATGACCGACTTTGACTACTCTTGTACACTTCTCTATGCAGTATACCTCTAGGCAATATACCTCTCTCATTTCTTGCATAGGTTTTAGTAAACCATCAGAGCTCCATCTTTCTTGCAGTGATGACTGGAGGAAGGGGGGAGGGGAGTCACCTAGGTTCGCCAGGTCATAGGCCAGGTGTTCTTCCAAAGTAGGCCTTACCAGAATGTCTTCCCCGCTCTTTACTCTGAAGTCCTCCTTTTTCACAGTGTCCCTTAGCGTTTCTTATTCCCTAGTGTGCAAAACCTGTGAAGAAAAATACTGTATATGAGATCTGAAAGGAGCAATGACTGTCTTCTCCTTGGCAAGAGCAACTTGCGTCCCCAATAGTCCATGCCGCTGCTTTCCCTTGCCCAGTCTAACCAATGTGCAGACTACTGTACAACAGCATTGTCCTGAACAGGTAGTCTGAACACTGGGGCGACGGAGCAGGATCTCCGGACGCGTCTATTTATTTATTTTAAATCCTCTTTTAGTCTCGGGGAAAAACTGCCTTCCTGCATCACGGGTTGTGCTCGGCTCTCCCTCACACTGCAGCACTCACTGAAACACACTGAAGTGCTGTGATTTCCAGTCTTGACGTGGCACATTTGCAGCAGACTGGGGATCTGGCAATGAATTTAGGACCAGGAAAAGGGGGAGGGCTGGGCCTGAGAGTCCATATATGGGATGATGTCACCCTGGGGAGGTTTGGGTATGCACTGTGCCGCTGGTGAGACCGCTAGAATTGCCTGCTCTCAGACATGGGTCTGTGTATAAAATGGTACCAGATGTTTTAGTGTAATGTTAAGCAGTCATTTCATCTTCAGGCCAGATTTTTTTCTTCAACTGGGCAGGAAGTGGGCCCCAGTATGGAAAAGCTGTAAAAAGTCAAGATGTACAGTTTCACTGCAGCCAACGGAGAGCGAGTTAACGTAGACGCAGAATTTGCTGCTTTGTGAAGGCTGAAAAACTGAATGTATAAAAAAGAATTCTGCTCGGGAATCTCATGCAATCAGCCAGTACTTATTTTCTTTCTTTTAAACGTCTCTAGTTGTGCTTTTCTATTTTGGCGTTTCAGACCAAGAAAAGGGCAAATAGGTTCATTTTTTTTTTTTCTTTCTTGGAACTGTCAGCGGCATGCAGGCTGCCGAGACTTGAACAGTAATTAGAGTTACTTCCTGAAAGTGAAGCCCCCATGAAAAGTCTGGAGAAATGTTCTTTGTCATAGCCTCTACATGAGTAATTAGTTCCACATGTGGCCTTCCTATTTCCCTTCAGCTATTTTGGCTGGCTGGTTGAATACTTTGCTATAGCTCAAGACTTAAAGAAGCTTTAAAGTTTTCATTTCAAGCATCCACTGTGAAAATAGCTATTTCTGGTGTCATAATAAATTGCTTCTGGTAGATCAGTGCTATTAGGCCTGGCATTGTTTTTCACTGGTAACCCTGCTGGTCCCATTTTTTCTTTTAATGGCGCTTTGTGGAATTATTCTGCTAAATTTTATCTTTGATGTTTACCAGATCTATTGAATTTTGCCAAGTATGACTTTACCGTAGATTTTAAGATATTTCCCCCCACAGGCAACTATCCTTGTTCTCCTGTAAACTTTTTTCTTTGTTAGTCATACTATTGAATGTAAATGGTTTGGTTTGGTTTGGTTTTGTTATTTTCATCTGCCTTATTCCACAGTCAAAACAACGGCTAACGTATCAAGTAAGCTCTTGTGAAGTGAAACCTGGAGGTGATTGTATTCACACTGTACGAAGTAGTTGCCAGTAGCTCTTTTTTTGCCTAAGAAGTCTGAGGCAAATGTCAGTATTGGGAGTATATTCTGAAAAGTGGATCTTCGCCATCTTCCTGGCCAGGAATGTATGTAAATCTAAATGTGCGCTGTGAATTCTGGTGTCCTAAATAAGTTCTGCGTAATTCGTTTCTTCCTAGGTGATGGCAGATTCTGAGAGAGCCATAACTCTTAGAGGCATGCGTAGGGCAGGTTGCAGACCTCTTAACTTCAGAGAGAATGAACGCGATAAACTTGGTTGGTTGGGAAGTTGAAACCGGAGTCTGAGGCCAATGAAAAGTAAAAGTGACCTTCGGGCTGCTTTGTGGTGGTGGCGGGCCAAGCTCTGTGTGTCTGTTTCAGATTGTGCATCTGATTCTACCATTTGGATCACATGGGCTAGCTGGTGTCTAAGCACTGATGTGGTTACTTTTATAATTAGTAAAGGTAGAGACTTAAACTATAGAAGCAAGTTTAACATGCACAATGCTCGGCTTTCTTAGAAACAGCAGCACCACATCCAAGTGTAAGAAAAACCAAACTGGTGGTCAAGACCTTTTGGGGATAAAGCTGTTCGAACAGAGAAAGTAGAGCACATCGTGGATAAGCCACGAGGGCTCCCCTTCTGCACATGGCTGCATGTGTAGGAGCTGGCTGCATTTTTTATTGTATTCCCACTTGGCACTTGCCTTGTGGAAGAAGAATACAATTTCGGAAAGATTGAGCAGTGAGAAATTGTTCTGAGCGAGACCCTCAGTGTAATGGGTCAGAATTTCCCTGGTGAGGAACCATCAGAGATGAATTGTTGCGTGTGCCACTTGTCAAAAAAGACTGTTCCAGTGATCTTCTTTCTGTATCAGCGGAAGGGGAGGCAGGCTGAATTAAACAGGAGGCAATGCGTTAATGAGCCAGGCAGGCTTAGGAGCTGAGGGAAGTGAAGTTCTGAATCTTGCTGCCGAGTACAGCAGCATCAGTCTGTGATTTTTTTTCCTGAGATGGTTAAGTAGAACCAGAATAGCTCACCACATTGTGGCCTGGAAATTCGTTGTCTGTAAGTTTCCTTTTTTTTTTTCCTGGCAAAAGCAGAGCTTTGGAGGAATGGAGCAGAAGAACAAGAGTTTTAGGTTGTTCTGTGTGCCCAAAAAGATGATGAAGCATTGTCAGGGAGAACCTCTAGTAAGGTTATAGTAAGCTGTTCAGACCTCTTGTGTATGTTTTCTTTCCTTCCTAAGAGCTGCTCATCTAGTTAAACACATCTGTGTTTAGAAGTTGGGACCCGGTCCCTCCTTCTCCACTTGATCTCTGTTCAGAAGGGAATAGGCCTAAAAAGCAATGGACGTTTCCATTCCTTCTGATAACCAAGCTCAAACTAATCTTGAAACACATGAAATCTTCCATTAAATAGTTCCCTGGGTGTACTGTGGGTTTTAAAACTGCTTCCAATCAGCTTCCCAGACTCTTGTTCAGCTGTAGTTCTTTAAATGGCAGGCTGCTGCCTAGTTGCAGTCTTCTCGACTCAGAGTCAGTATGGATACTAAGATGTTAAGCAGAGCTTATCTGAAGGTGGTGAAAAACCTTCATTTTTCAGGAGGTTATCATCATGCTGACATTTCTGTCATGCCCGTGAACTCGGCCCAATGATTAAATTGTTTTCCACAAGCTGAAAGTATTCTTTGATTTTTAACTTGGAGGAGAATAAAGATTTTGAAAAGTCCAAATTCTTCATTAACGCTTATTTGGAAGCCTACCATGAAAAAGAAAACAGCTATATTTCTGCTTGATTGTTTTCTTTTCCTGGCAGACGGCAGTTTAATGCCAGGCCGTTCTTCATACTGAGTGAGATGGGCATCTTTGAAACCCTCCTGAAGTGTGTGCCTAGCATGGGAGCTGCTTGTTTGCTGTGAAACATTCCACGCTGCATTTGCAGTGGCCGAATTGCTGCTCACGTGCATTTTTTACTTCTAGAAAAGTTCCTGTAGACAAAAGTAGACAATTGTTATTTTTCTATCTGTGTTTTTCAAAACTCTAGATACGATTCAGGGAGTTATGGAACAGTAAGTGGGGCCTGCAGTTGAAAGAAGAGCAGATAACTGAATGCACTTACATTTGAAGTTCTGCAGGAGAAGTTTGTTTGCCGTAAGTTGTTCTAGTGTTTGAGGGTTTTTTTTGCACATCCAGCAGTAAAGGTTAACCATTTTCAGCATTCCATGAACTAAATCAAGAGGCTTAGAAACAGTTAGGCATAAGACAGAGGGAACAGTTTGGGCAGGTTGTCATTGTCACCATAGCAAAAAACCCTGCAAAACTGCCTCCAGGATCTGACGTTGCAGCTGAGTCAATAAAGCTAGTGGAGAATTAAATGCCAATGAGAGTGAACGAATGCCAGGGAGTAGTCTTAATTTGCAGAAAATTGTTACACTCTGAAATTGTGTTCACTTTTCTTCAGAATGCAGCAGGTATGAGTGAAAGTAAGAAGATGATGCGTGGAGCGAGGAGGTGAGCATAGAGGAAGCATCAACGTGTGAGATATCTGATACTTGCTTCTATAAAGTTTATTACCTTCCTATTAATCAGTAGAGAGCAATGGTGGTTGAGCAGAGCCTATGGCAGTCTTGCAATGCTGCTGTTTCTTGGTCTTCCCTTGCAATCTGATACATGAATTTTTTATTTTAATTAAAGAGAAGTTTGCCCCTTAGCAATTTGTTACTTATGACCAGTGCATGTGGGAGTAATCTGTGCTTATAAGTAGCAGTGCCCATTGTTACGAGAACACATTACGAAGTGTGGTGCTCATTTTGAGCTTGTACCCTCATCCGCGTCTATTGATTGTCATGTTATTCGTGACATATGAAAAAAATGAGTCTGGCAGCAGTTTTTCAGTGCTAACTGAAGACACCATTGGGTAGGAACCTCTGTATGAAGGCCACATGGCTGCTAAGAGCTAGGTCTATGTGCTGCACAGTTTTCTGAGCAGTCTGGCCTTGGTATTGAAGGTAGGGTATTGCTCTTACTTATAAATTGCTTGAGCTCTACATGATGGATAATTTTTCAGCCTGATGCCTCTCTGTTGTGTAGTTCCTGTCAGTAAAACGTAACAGACAGATGAAAACTCTAGCCTCTAAACACTATATTGGCTGTTCACAGTCCTCTTCCATTCTTCTACCCCCTTTGCCTTGCCCCTTCTGTCCTCCTTTCCCTCCTCATCAGACATAACTTGGGTAACTTACTCTTCCATCTGCTATGCAACCTTTCTCTCCCCAATCCCACTCTTCTATTCAGTTTATGTGCTTTTGCCTCATGCTTTGAGTTTGTGGGAGAGACAAGAACTGAAAGCAGAACTGGAAGGGGTCAGTCCAGCTGTTTTGGGTGTCTTTCAGAGTTGAAATTCATCACAACTAAGTTTAAGAGCCTGTGTCTCTTTTATCTTCAGTGACCAGGAGACATTTCAGAGCCTCTGAGATGGATACCTGGTTAGCCAGTGCTGATTTCTGTCCTCGTAGATACAAGGAAGAGGAGATTCAGTATCAATGCCACTTCTTCATACACCATTAGCAGTCTAGTTATTTTCATCCCGGTTGTAATGTGGGCATCATTTCGTGTTGTGTTGCTCAGTATTTTTATTGCCTTTCTAGACAGTGGCCAAAGTTAACCAATTCATAATTGGAAATGCTGGAAAGAGCTGGGATTTTCATACAAGATGACTTTGTGCTCACTGTGTATTTTCTAGCTTCAATTTTTGTGTATGCACTCAGGTATATATTTGAACATCTGAACTGATTTTCGAATAGTTCATTGGTTTGGGAGATCCATGTATGCCCAGAACAGTGGTAACAAGTGATTATAATAACTAGCAATGTTTAGATTGCAGATAGGTTATTTCATTCCTGCTAAAGCAAATAGCTGCCTTGTTGAATTGTTGTGGCCTAATACGAGGTATCCTCTCTGCCCATCGTGTTTTTCTTCAGGAAGAGAACAGGATATGGAATAGCTTTGACATTTCCTTAGTCATTGCTTACTCATACACAACACACAATTAGTGGAGATGCAAAATTAGCTGAGCTAAGTTAATTTTCAGAGTGGTGGTGAAGAGCATGGTATGTCCTGGATTAACACTGTGTTCTTTCTTGACTGCTGTGATCTCCACAGACTTTGTTTGAGCCCTGAAGCACGTTAGTGTTAAGCTTTTGGACCCTTTATAAAACCCATATGTGCAGCTGAATCGTTTTTTTTTTTCCCCTCATTCAGACTCAAATGATTCAGTCAGGTTACCACATCACTGGAAGGTCATTGCCTCTCTCATACAAGATGTCATTTCTGCTACAAAGTGATTGTAGTACTCAGTAAAGCAAAATAACTAGACAATAAAAGGAATGAAGGATTTGAGTGAGTGCAAGGGCATGTTGTTTACTGCTTAACAAAAGCAAAGATATATAATGGATTAACTTGTAGTGGTTTGTTGTTTTGATTTTTTTTTTTTTACATTCATTTTGTAGAAAAAAAACCCAAAACCTTACTGAAAATAGAACTGTTTGAGTGACCAAAAAAATGAGTAGACTTTACAGAAATTTCTAGTTAAAAATCCTGCGTCGTCTTGGATTTAAACTGCTGTTTTTTTCTAATTAGAATTTGGGGCTTGATTTACCCCTCAAACATATTTTTATGAACATTCTTTCTTCTGCCCAACTGAGAGACAGTTTGTTGTTACTTTTGTGGTTTTTCTTTTGCTGGCAAAATTTTGTGTTGCAACTATTTCTATGTTTCAGTAACATAATACGCTCTGGGGGCAGATCTTGGAGATCTTTGACTCTAATGAATACCAGTCACGTGAGAGCAAATACATGATTTATTACTTGAGTATATTTTCAATAGTAATGCCTGGAGATTTTTTTTGGTTTTTAGTGTGGGGAAGGGAGATGAAGAAAGAGAAGGATGCAGTTGAAAGAAATTAGTGGCAAAGTGATGCTATCTCTCACCTTAGTTCAAGCCTGAGGTTTGCAATGCCAGCGATTTGAATGATCCCAAAACAAAAACATCCATCCTTTTCGCATTTAAGAATAATCTCAAGGGAATTGTGTTGTAGAAGCAGATCTTAAAATGAACACCAGTGATATTGCTCAAGGCCTCTAAAACTGAAAGCCATTTTTCTAGTATTTATTGTCTTTGGCAGAGCTATTATCCTCGCTTTATATTAACTGCTGCATGAAGTGTTGTTTTTGTCTTGCCAAAACTTCTGTTCATAGTATAATTTTTTCATGAGCTGACTGGCTTTTGATAAAGACGTAACAATAACGAGCCAGGTTCTTGAATGTGAAATCAAGAGTTGCTTTCCTGAGGCTGAATATAGAAATATGTCATTTGTGTATGGTCTAAGAAGAGGCGGCTCTCAAAAGAGCCCCAGTGAGCTGTATTGCTTCAGCTCCGTGAAACATTTCAAGTGTACCCACATAACAGAACCATTCATTCTCTTTTACAACTGAGTTCTAAATCACGTTTCCAAAGATTAATAGGTGATATCCAAGAAGTGCTCATATGGGTTGTATTTTGTCTGGCTTTTCCCCTTAGGTTCTGAAGGTTTAATCACCTATTATTATTATCTGACTTGAGTATGTAGGCGTAAACATTTAAATCAGGATTAGGGGCCGACTTAAAAGCATTTTGATTGATCAAAGATTTTTGAGGCATCCTGTGGGATATAATTTCTGCAAAATTTTTGTGTGAGCTGGTAGATGCTGGTGCTCCCAGGCAGAACTTATATGTTTAATTTTTTAGAGAGATTGTTTCTTGAAACTGTGTGAAGCAAAAGAGTTAATGAATCAACAGAGTATCGTCATTTTCATTACAGTATCCTTGATATTTATACTTGCTGCTCTTGTCAGTGTCTGCTAGGAAGAGAGGCCTTCCCTTAGCTGATGGAAGGACCTTTTCTTGAATGTATAGAGTTACTCCCTCTGCTGTCCAGCTGACTAATCATCTTAAGACAGTGAATTCTTTATCAATTTCTTCTAGGTATGGCACTTAACCTCTTGAGGATCCAATCTTGATTTAAGAACAAAAATACAAAGCCCCCTAAACCAACAACACACCACAGCCCCCTCTGCATAATACACTGTAACACCCAAGATCAGTTCCCAAATATCATTGCTCACATTTCAACTATCTGCAGTGGTTTCCTTCGTTACTTTACAGACTTGCATCAGATATGTGAATCTTAGATATTCGGAAGATCGCCTAAAGTTTGAGGTAGACAGCTATGCTTTTGATTCTAACAGACCTTCTGTCATCTGATTTGCCATCATCATTTACTCCAGCTATACAAGGTGTGTTTATTAAATATGTCTTTTCCTAAAGCCTTACAAAAGTCTATTTTGTTGAACACCTAACAAAAATATTGCCTTGTGTTGGAAATTGTGAGGGGAATTCAGAAAATGCACCACCAGCATTTATGGGTATTTGTGTTGTTTACAATATTGTTTTAAAATGGTTTGCATGGAGGGTGAGATTGAAAAAGCAGTTAGCTGGGTAAGTTCAAGAGATATGTAGGAAAACGATGAGTATAGATGTCTGAGACATAATCGATGATGAGCATCTTTACCGCTGCAAAAGCTCACATAACTTGGTGCCTCTGGGAAAAACAAGGCTTCATGGTACTACATTATTTTCTAGTAATTTTCTTCTATATACTCTCTTCTGGAATATTTCAACAAGACTTTTAATTGTTACTAGATGTTAATGTCTTCTGTGTAACTTGTATATCCCGCGGGCTCAATCATTTCAGCATTTTGTGACCTATAATGTTTTAACCATATGTCAGATGGCTACACTGAGGAAATCAGAATTGAGTCTTACAGCATCCACCATCCAGATTGCAACTGAAGAACATTGTGCAAGTGTAGCTTTTTATATTCTGTTCCAAAACCTTAGCAAAACCAGACTCTCAAAACACCTGTGTCGTGTATTTGTGCACAGAGGTTTTTAGGACCTTGTGCCTCATAGACCAGGACTGGAGATATGGGCTGGGTTATCCCACAGCTACCTTCCACAAGTGGACCTGTGTCTTTCTTGCAGTGTGAGGATCTATTGAACAAAGAAAATACTTGACAGTAGACAACAATTAATGAAAATTAGCAAACTGAAAAGAATCATAAGTTATCTGAGAATCCTCTGAGAGCAAATTCAAGAGTCCGGAAAGTTGGAAAGTCACGAAGATCAGGAAAAAAGTAATAGCAGTGTGGAAGGGAATAACTGGTGGAAAGGTTGGTTCATGCAAGTTTGGCTTTGATTGTGAGTGAATTTAATGTGGAGACTCTTGGATTAGAAAGTGTTGTCCCAAGCCTTGAATATCTGCAGCTTTTTCAGCAACCTGACCTGGCTGGGTCAGCACGCAAGAACGCTAAAATCTGAAGTGCCAGGTTGAACTAAGCTGTAGACTTTGATGAGGCTGCCAGGAATGTTACCAGATTTTGGAGCAGGTAGTGCTATACAGGCAGCCTGACAGGTTAATAAGTATCCCCCAAAAGTAACGACGTATATCATATATTCATATATTGGATTTCTTTGTTGTTGTTTTTTACTGACTACTTCTTTCCCTAGGTAACATTTTTCATTTCCTTAGGCACAAGGAAACACAGAATCAGCAAAACTCCCTTTCCTTCTTTTAACGTGTCAAAGAACTGTCAGTCTACAAGTCTCCATCAAAAATATGCCTGCAAAACAGGTAGCCCTTGTGCTCTTGATTTTTTCTGAACAAGTATACAAATATACAAGTGTTGAGCACCTTTTAAAGCAAGGGTTGTCAGGCTACCTGTGTTTATCTGGTACTTGTGCACATTCTCCTGAAGACAAGATCTATGTGCCATAAATGATTTTCCTGAGTTTTGCTAAACTTAGTCTTTCCTTCCACCTTGCAACTATGCAAAACTTAAGTGTCTTTTCTTTATAGGGATCAGTGCAGTGTCATTCTGATGCGTTAACCAAGTAATGCTTCTTGAGATCATTTTTCTCCATGCATGTCCTCTCCCACTTGGACTTTTACCTTGAAGTAAAAAGGAAAGTACTAAATTTTTTTCTTCTGTTTCGTTTTTAAGTCCCACTCATGGCCCCCTTTAAAGCCAGTCTCTAAAGGGAAGAAATCCAAACAATTGCTAACTCATGGAAACAACAAATGCATCTGACAAACAGCAGCTCATCGTTCTTTCTCTTCCATTGACATGTAAATCCTTTGAGAGTGTCTGGGGAAAGGAGCAGTTTGCTGCTTTGTAAACCTCCCTTGGTGTCTGATGGAAACATTACATGCTTGCTTTGGTGTTTGTAGGTCATCAGGAACAGCTGAGACTGCAGAAGGGAGAAGAAGAAAATATAAGCTATGAGGAATAGGAGGAAAAGATGCATTTTTATATAAACAAAGTGAGAAGGACTTTGGGAGTAATTGTTTAAATCAGCTAGGAAAGCTGATGGAATTTAATAGTTATGGAGGCTTCTTGGCACAAGTAGTATTTATTGTCTGGGTTTTAGTGTAGTGTGGAGCATGTCAACTAGGTATAAAGCTGTTAGCACTGGAAAACTCTGTTGTGAACAGGCATAAAATGCAACAAGCTGTGTGGTATGGACCAAAATTAGAATGTTTGAAAACAGAAAACTCGATGTCAGGTTCACACAGACACAACCAGCATCATTTGAGTGTGCATATTTTATATATGCTGATTTATTAGTTAGATCCAATGGTACTTTTTAGGAATGATTTAGCCTGACGAGATACAGCACAGACGTGTTGCAGCGTTTTCGTGCACACGGAGTTGTCTCCTGACTCCTGTGCTGACAAGATTCTGAAAGTGGACTTCAGATCCGGATTTGTGGGAGGGATTTCTTCATTGACTCTCTATGAAACATTGCATGAAGGAAAATGGAAACCATATGCAATTCACTACACAGATCTGGTTTTCATTTAAATCTTTTCCTGTATTATATTTTCAACTAGTAGAAGAGAGAGAAACAAACTGCTAGATGAATAGTATGGAGCTTAAAATAAAAGGCAGTGTGGTTTGTGTTTTGGTTTTGTGTGTTTTTTTTTTTTAAACTGAAGGAAAAAATGGTATTTGATCAGTAGTATAATTTCTTGTAGGATTCTACAAAAAGAGGACAATTTGTATCTAATACCTGGAACATCTGTTGTTATAAGTCTTAGTGGATCAAATTGATATGATATCAAGAGAACTGCAAGGTGCCTCAGTCAGAGCTGTAGTGGCACCACAATGGGAAGGTTTTGATGAGCTCTGCACGCAAACCTGAGACGTTGTAGTTTCGAATAGTGTTCAAAAAAAAAATCCTTCATCTGATGTGGAGTTGTGGAAAATTTCACCATCTCTGAAAACAGTCCAGTACTGATTTACTCAGAGTCTTGGGTTTGGAGTTTTTTTTTTTTTCCCTAGTTTTGAGCAGAAGTTCAGTTTTTAAAAGTTCACTGAGGCTCTTTAGTGCTGAGGTAGTCCCTTGTTTTTTGCACAGAGCATGGGAAAAGAAGCACTGCAGGACAAATAAAATAGAATACAGCACTTGGAAAAAAAAGAGCTGAGCAGTACGTTGGATATGTTAGGCTTTAAGTTCAGTCTATGAATGAAGGACTTCACTGGCTTGAAAGGGAAGTTGTGAAGATCATCTGCCTCTTGGAGTTTTTGGAAGCTGTACAAAATGGAGCTCTTCAGTGATAATTACCAGGTGCTCAGCAGCATGAGTGTGTGCATGATAAACACCTACATTTGTCCAGTGATTTCAAGCCGTGCTATCCAGCAGTGTAAACAGCATGGTAAGGAATCTCTTTCATTTGGTCAGGGTAGTAGTGAAAAAGAAGCAAAGGAGATGGATCCCTAGATCCAGTTTTCTTAGGTTTCCAAGGATAACATTGTCTAAATCTTCTTGAAAAGTAACGACACTGTTATAAAGGAACATTGCAGGTATTCAAAAGTGTTTGTGCATCTCCTGTCAGCTGCACAGATTAAGGATTGAATGACCAGTTTTAGTTACTACATCTCTTTAAAGGGATGTTTTTTTAATTGTATTATAACTGTTGTAAGAATGTTAAATCAGCTTCTAAGCACTAGAAATGCACGGATCAAGTGATAGTACCTACTTTATGCAGTTAAGAACTGCACTAAAGTAATTAGAGGGACTTTCAGAAAGCGTCAGCAGATTGCATGCTGATGACACTGCTGTCATGCAGTTGGTTGAAATCTGGCTTGATTTAATTAACAGCAAAGACCTGAAGACACATAAAGACATAACAGAAAAGCAAGTCAGAGAAGCTATTGAATGTCTCTGCTGTTTTGTCAGTGTCACTCAGCTCAAGCTTTCTCTCAGAGTATTTGAATACTGAGCAGGAAAAGAAATTGAAACGTGATTCAGTGGAATGTAATTCTGAATTCCTGCTTTTTAGAACATTAAATACAGGAGAGAATTGTTAATGAGTGTTAATGAGATCTACCTAATTCTAGTATTCACAGGTTGTTTTTAAATGCCTTGAGGTTCCTGCCCTGTGAGAGTAGCTGCAGTGTAATTTGGGCTTGGTGTAGCCAGAGCTTGATAAAACCACATGCATTGAGAGGGGGAACAAAAAAGGATGCTTTTATTTATGTAATAGGGACATGCTGAGTGGATGGGAGATGGGATTATCATATCCTTGTCTCTTATTGACAAAGCATGTAAGATTGTATTTTGATTAGAAATCTAATCAAAATACTACACTCCTTGAAAATCAAAATACTTCACTCCTTGAAAATCCCAAATGAAAGAACTCTTAACAAAATGATGTTAATCTTACAGAATATGTTTGCCTAATGGATCTCATTCCCACTCAGTGAGCTCTGCTGGTGACTGTGGCTCTTGGCACTTAGAAAATATTGCTTGCCTCAGCATACATCCAAATGTCAGTATAAAAGATGTGAGTCTAAGCTATGGCATTTAGATCCTGCTATAATGAAAATATTTGCTACCAGTAAAATTAACACTTGGCTTATGCTTTGTTTCACAATGTTTCTTTTTGTTTTTAAAAGTTTTCTTCCGAGTTCCTTAATTTTGGAGGGGTGGGAAATACGTTATTTTTCAGGTTGGATAAATCACAATGCTGTCTTTGGTCTGAAGTCTACCAGTTAGCTAGAGAGAAACATGTTTTTCTGTGGAAAATTAAGCTGTTTGAATGTATTTGAATGATCTGAAAGTTTATTTGTATACTTTCCACCTGTTGAGAAATATTTGTGGTGTTCTTTTAGCTTTCATTCATAATTCAAGCCCTTGTTTTGGAACTTTTTGACATACTCTGAGGTACTGACAGACCTTGACTAGGAAAAACAATCATGGGCATTTAAAAAAAACCAAAACATTCTTGGTGATGTCTTTCCCTTTTTCACTTTGAAGATTCACCAGGCATTTAATGATGTAAGTCAATATGCTGCTATTTTGGAAGTCTCGGTTATATTTAAGGATACTGTGCATTCTGTTCCAGGGCTGGTAGTGTTTTGTTCATGGGTGGAAGGGCTGATAGAAAATTTCCCGTGCAAGATGGCAAGCTTGTATAAATCTCCATGTAACGTGAATGTTTTTTTTCATGGCTACAGTTTATTATCTGTTTACCAGAACGTTAAGTTTACTTTTTAGAAAAGGCACATCTCTTGTAGTAGAAACATTACAGAGGAGTTGAAACAAAGAGTCGAGTCAATGGGTGAGAGGAGAGAGATGGTAATGTATAAGGGCAGTATTTAATTACTTGAAAAGGGATGACCATAACAAGCTGTCAACTGTGATAGGTTACACAGCCAGCTTAGTAACTGCAATGCTGCTGTCCTCCCAGCAACCACAGCATCCCTGCAAGTCCACTTGTTCTTAAAGCAAGCTGGAAAGTAAATAAACCAACCAGCTCTGATTGCAGCTAGTCCTCCAAAGAGAAAGTCTGTAGCCCTATGTGAGGTCTTCCCTAAGCCTTTTCTGCTGAGGCTGAGACTACACGTTTATGCATATGAAAAGCAGTTCATATACTGAAGAAATCAGCAAGTTCTATTTTGGGTGTCATTTTCTTCCCCAAATTGTTCATTTCCATTACAGTATAGATGTGGGGACTTAAAGGCACAGTGATAATGATTCCTTCTGCAGGAGGAGATACTGGGAAACATTAGCTCAGGAAAGATAGAAGGAAGCAATCTTCATAATTCACTAGTGTTGGAAATATTTAGAGGAATGAAATGCCTGTATTGGTGATAATATGTTGGGAGTATGTTGGGAAATTGAATGAAGATTTTCGCCTTTACCTGTGTCGCTTGTTTGTATGACCTTGAGCCAATTTTTTTCTGTTTCGGGTTCTTTCGGTAAAGCCTTCAGACAAAGACCACGTTAGTGTGATGCAATGTGCTTGTCACGAGCCACTTATGCAACAGGAGATGGACTGTATATGTAGTTATGCTTCATAGGCTCTAAGACCGTCCTCTAAAATCTGCTGCAGTGTCCCCTTTATGATAACTCTCAGCTCTTGCATTTGAACAGCTAGAGGGGGGAAAAACTTGTTATACAATATATTGCCTGAGGGGAAGATGGTTCTGGAGAGAAGAAGTTTCTATAAATACCATGTTTTGATACAGCCTGTCTTTGAAAAATAATCTGTCAGGTAGTGCTTCTAGATCCTTACACCTGTAAAATATGTCTAAGATTGCTTTGGACTTCAGTGAATTGGATTCAGTTGGAAACTCAGTGGAGCCTCCTTTGTCATGTGGCCCGAAGGCCATAGGTTTGAATTGGTCTTTGGGAGAACATGTTTCCTGTGGCATCTCTCAGACAGTCTCTTGAACTGATTCTGCCAAGCTGTTTGTTCCATTGTTCTGCACCAGAGAGGTGTTTCCTTGGTCAAAAAGTGAGGAGTGGTGTTCTGTAGATCTCGGTACTTCTTTCCCTTCCAGCTACATCCATTATATTACCATAACCATTTGTCAATATTTTACTTTAGAGACTTTCAATTCCTCCCCCCAGTGACTTTCTCTCTTCCACTGGCATATCTGTGAACCACGGTCTCCTAATAACTGCCATCTGGAAGATATAAGACCGTATTTCTTTCTGCACCCAGTCCCTTTACTTGCCAGACCAGTCTAGTCCCATTTAACCATTTCTGCATAACCTTCATGTCTATTGTATTTCAATTGCATCAGAAAAATTCAGTGGCATATAACTCCTGTTGCTCTAGTTATCCTTCACCTGTATTTCGCCAAAACTTCCTTGCCAGTCACATTACTCTAGTTCCCAAGGGTGACCTCCCCAAATCTTGTTTTCCTTTTTGCAGTTCTTTCCACTGTCTCCACAGTTCTCTCTCCAGTATATTTGCTGGGATTTACCCCTCAACTCATTCACTGTACAGAGAAATAAAAAACACAACCAGATATTTTAAGGGCAAATAACTACTAATATGCCAAGAAGGTATGGATTTTTTTTTCCTTAAATGAAACTGGGCTTTCAAAAAGTTGTTTTCAATAAGGAATGACTGTTGGAAACAAAGAATGTTTCTCTCAGGGCTTTGGTACACGTGGTGTTGTGTCTGACAGACCTGAGTATTCTGCTGGAGATCTGGTTTTTATTTTTACTTTTACTTTTCTGTCCTTTCATTGCTTTGCACTCCAACCAATCATACAGAAGAAAAACTGTTAGTTTGTGGCCAGTCTGTCATAACCTGAGACCTTGCTATATACCACATGCGGTTGAGTTTGGAAAGAACATCCTCTGGGAGAGAAACCTGTGGAAATGGTGCCCGGCTTATTCACCTAATTGCAGCTGCAGTCTAATCTCCCACGGAATTTCTTCTTACATAGAGGTTACATTTATCTTCACTACCTATCAGAATTTCAGTGTTTAAAAGTGGTTAATAAAGGTGTCTTCTAGAGGCCAAAACACTAATGGTAAATTCCTTTTACATAGGATACGTGTATGTAACATTCTGTAGAGCTGGTAAGTCAGAAATGAGGCCGTACTTTTGGGTATCTGAAAGTACCATCAGGGAAAGCTGGTAAATGCATGCCCAATTTATAGTCTTCTGTGCAGAAACTGACACTTTACACCGTGCTCCCCTTCCTATGTTTATGAAGGTATTGGTGATTCGTTCTTTTAATGTAGCTCCACTGCTATCTCTGACTTTTTTAGTGTGTGTGTGAACGTGCTTATCTGACTGAGTCTGTATTAAAACCAAAAAACATCTTTCCTGATCTTGGGTGGGATTAATATTAACTCCTTTCTGTAGATAAATCATAACTGTGTTGCATTTGTTTACTCCATTTGACATATCTTCCCCAATATAATTTCTGACTTCGTTTTGCAAAGATGGTGATGGACCTGATTTGAAGTCAAAAGAAATGAGGATCCAGAGAGGAGGCAACTGAAATGATTCAATATGTCTCACGAGAGTGAGTGCTGCTGAATTCACCTCATCTTGTAAATGGTCTCTAGGTTTTTATTTATGTATCCCAAGGCACACAGTTGCGAAGAAAGGGTAAGTGGAGCTTATGTCAGTACAGTAAAGGAGAAACAGCAGAATACGTGCTGAGCAAATACTATCATAGGGAAGGAGAATGGGGAAGTGGAGACAGCAAGTCTGGGAAGGAAGAGTTAGAGACAGAGCACATTCTATAGTGGAGACTCTCATATGGAACAGGTGGCACTGCAAGTTGTAGTATGTGTTGTTAGAAGGCCATAAGGAGCCTAAATATTATTGGCAGCCTCCCAGAAATCTTCATTCAACAGTTGTAAGTTTAATGATAAAAATTAAACTTGTTTATAGCAGCTAAGTTCTCCATGGGTTTGTGGCACAAGTGCATGTGTTAGACCTTGAAAGACATTCAAATGTTGGAGTAGGTATTCCTGAAGACCTTGTTAGCTGGTTAAGAAATGAAGACATTACTATTTGGTAAATGCTTTGCTCTTAGCTAGGTGTGTGCTTAGTAACAAATGCCACTTCTGTCTTTTGTTGTATGAAATAAGATGATCAAAGTTAGCACTTTGTGTCTGTTGTTTGTGAAGATATTTACCTTGAACTGGTTTGAGCATGTGAAGGGCATTGCCTGAATGCTATTATTAGGCAATTAAAGATTAGCCTTAAGAAGGTCTTTCAGTATATTCATTACTTTCTATTCAAACTGGTTTGCTAATATTATTCTGAACAATATTTGAATCAAAGATGCTGCCCTAGCGTGTATGTGGGGGAAAAATTCTGCTTTCCTGCCCTATAATCATCTCTTCTAACACCTCAAGATGAATGACTGTTGTTTTCAGCATAGAGGTTGAATATTGAGGCCACTGCTGAAGTGTGGTTATGTGTATTAAAAGAAATCCCTATTTGCTTCCATAGTGCATTTGTACTAAAGTCACGTTTAACCTGGAAAAGCTGCATTCTGGTTTCCATCTCCATCAAGACCCACTGTAAGCCATGTTATGAAAATTCCTGAATGAACTGTAAAATTGGAGACCTGCTTACCTGTTTCCAATTGAAATGACAACCCCAATTTACCTGAAATGTTTAGCCTGTCTAGTGAAAAACTTGAATTTGTTGAGGGGTATGTCCTTCAGAGCTCTGTCTTGGCATCTTCCCAGTGTCAAAGGCAAAGTTTAAGATTTTCTGCAATTGCTGGGTGGCTTAGAAAGCAACTAGAAGGGGAGATAGAAGAATACAAATAGAGGTGTGACGTTTCCCTGAATATCTAAGTGCTGACATAATTATTTGAGGTTTGGATTTTAATGTTACTGCTTTCTTCTGCTCACTACCCTACTCACTCACACAGCTAAGAGAAAGTAAAGCAGAAACAATACATTGCAAAGTTGTGTTTTTATCCACTCTGTACAAACACCATAGTTGTTCAAGCTGAATTTAGGTGAGTACCTGAAGCTGCAGGAGGTATATGACTTTCGGAGATGCAGCAGAGACCCCCAGCTGAGTTGGCAGGGTTTTCCTCCATGGGCTCTCTAGAGTCAATGAGACCTGGTCATGTGGAATGCTTCAGTACTATTTTTATTGTTGTTTTGCAAGGTTAGAGCCACAGTTTATTTGTCTGTCCTTTTAGCTGCCTAAGAAATCTGTTTGGGGGCTGTGGAGTGAAAGTATCATATCTGTATTAATCCAGTGCCACCTGCTGAGCCAGCAACTGCATTGTGCACTGGATCTTTTCTGATTGTAGAGTTGCATTGAACCAGCTGACTCTGATAGTTATAAAAACTTCTGCCTTTGAAGACACGTTTCTGAGAATTTTCAAGAGATGCTTTCTGGTTTTCTCTTAACTTGTGTTGGGTGAAGGTTGTGCCCTCTCCTGCAGCTCAGAACTTCTGCTTTACTTAAAACATCACCGTGATTTCCTGTAGCTTTAAAGGGAAAATGTATTACATATCAACATTTTCCTTATATGTTTTGTGTAAAAGTGCAGTTAAAATGCTATAGGTTGCCCTCCAACTCCCGCCCTTCTTAATTGTTTACTTGGTGCTCAGAGAACAGAGTTCATTGTTAGGAAGAAAGAGAATAATTCAGACAACTCGGTCAATCAGTGTGCAGCTTGTTTTAATTTTTACATTGCTTCTATTGTGTGGAAAATATGACTTTTATAAGCATGATAGTGCAACCACGAAATAAGAGTTTTTGAAAGCGTTACATGTATAGCGTGGATGGACGTGAGGGTTTCAGAAATTGATTATGTCCTTTTAGATGATACTGTAGATGCAACCTTCTTTAAGAGTATGCTGTATAAATATTACCACCAAAATTCTACATGAAAGGAACATTGTTTGAGAAGTGAAATACTCAGAAGCTAGGAAACACTGGATTTATGACTGTTTGTGCAAATGTAATTCTTTCCTCTTGTATGTGCTTTCTGCACACGGAATGAGGCAGCAGACCCGGAGAAAAATAGTGCACAATCACGTAATCAGATACTTAATCACAATGCATACACATATGGAGCGGAATTAAGGTTGTATGTGCAACCATAAATCTGACATTCCCTGACACTCGGGTACTTGTTGTTGAAAGAATTTCATTTAAGTTGCAGCATTTGTTGTTTTTAGGTGTGATACCCTAACTTTAAAAAGGGAAAAGCTAAAATACTTGCTGCGACTCTTAAGGTTGGATGCGACTCTAAGGGTGTACGTTCAGAATTGAGGGGTTGAATTTCACAGCTGGTGCAATTCTCAAGGAACACAGTGTGAGTTACTTTAGGCTGGAGCAGTGCAGTGCTGGGGACATCAGCTATGCTTATTTACAGCAGTTAACTCACTGCAACTGTAACCACTTTCCCTGCCTTTTGGGCTTTCTGCCTTCAGCATTGCCATAGAACTGCTCATCAGAGGAGTTCCAGGGATTAGCAGTGGTGGCTGGCAGTGTGAGAGGATCGTGTCTGCAGTGATGATTAATTACTAGATTCAGGTATTGAGGGCATGAGGAATGCCCAACTCAATCTGTTTTCCTTCTGGGTTAAGGGGAGAAGAATTTCATGGGTTGGAGGAGGGGGAGGGGTGTGGAAAGAGTCTCTTTAATTCAGGAGGTTTGGGTTTGGGTTTTTTTGGGCTATATATTATCAAGAGCCTGCTATAAACTGCACAGATTTGGGGGATCCTCATAGATAAATCCACAAGACGGATTAACAGTGGGAAATTAGGGATTAAAATATTTTAGATTACTATCATGTGCTAAATTTGAAATGGTCTGCCCAGATTTACTATCTTACAGTGCATGAAGGTGTTTGGGAAAGAGTAGGTGGTTCTAAGGAGGTTTCAGTTCAATTTGTCTTCAGCAAAAAGCCTATCAAACCTAAAGGATAATTGTTCAAAAATATAACAGCCATCATGCATAAAATAAGCCAACCCAAAACGACTGTCCAGCTATTCCTGCCAGCAGCTAAATGCTGTTGGAAAAGCTTCAGAAACTGGGTGCAGTTCAGCTCCCTTGTCACCCTGCCTCGACAGCTACATCACAAGGTAGAATCGCTGTGCTGTTGCAGTGCCACTGGGATTTGTGCATCCATTTGTGCACTGTATTTGGGTCAGAAAGCTTGCAGTCAAGTGAGCTGATGCTTGGCCTTCGACCCTGTGCTTTTTAATACATCACCTCAGTTCTGTAGCTCTCATGTGGAACTGCGCTGATCAGAAGTGTAATGTGAAACTGATTTTGCAAAACAATAAATTGCAGAGGGCTTGAGGAAACAGGTGGTTTTGGTTAGTAAATTGCACATAAAATGCAAAACATCAGTAAATGGAAGTCTTGGCCCCAGGAGAGGCGAAGCAGCATTTAGCCCCCTTGCATTCCCCGTTCTGGTGATTGGTTTAAGCTCACTTGCCTTTGGCCCCAAAGGGGGCTGTTCTAGCAGCCTCGAATAGCCAGAGTCTGCAGAAGCCCAGTCACAACCTTCCTGTCCGTGTTTGCTGAGGACTGTAAATAGCAAGTTGCAGCAGCAAAGAATCTGAGCTTCACATGAGAGTACCTCCGAACCGGGGAATTCCCAAGGTGCTGGGTTTGCTAACTCTACCGACCCTGTTAGTGGCCACAGTGGCATAATCTGCTGGGTTATCTGGACCCCTTTGAGGTTTTACAATGCTTCTCTTTGTTGTGTTGGCACATCATTTGCAAACACAAATGAAATTGTACCAAGAAAAACTAGGGGGGGGTTAAAAAAAGCCCTTAAAAAAATCCTCTGCAATTTATACTGAATAACTTTTCACGAGGCTCAAACTAACTGCAGTAATAAAATGTGGTTGATATTGAATTAATCTTACCAATTTGATGCATGTGGTAAGGATGGCGGTTTCTTCAATCCTTACTGTACCAAAGATGTAGAAATGTAAATTGTGTTTTCTGAACTGGAGTTCTCTTTAATGTTGACTTCTAGCTGTGTTGCAGCTAAACCCGTGCCCAGATCCAAGGCTGCAGACGCTCACACACAATTAATCTCACAAATTTATGAATGCCAAGAGCATGGAGCAAAATGAAAACAACTGGAGGAATGTATAAGGGGAATAATTGGACTGTATCCAGATGTGCATGTGTAAAACATCACCAATTGACTCCTCCCCCATATCCTGTCTGAAGAAAGGAATTTTTTTTTTCAAAAATAAACTGGGGTTATTTGAAAGAAGTTGTGGTGTCTGAATGAAATCTAATAGGCAGGATTAGTGGTAATTAGGTGCATTCTTTGCCTCTTAGGGTTGTTTTTCTTTTTTTTTTTTTTTAATTCTTTTGGTATCGTTGCATTTAGCAGATTCATTGCCAGTTTCAGTGTTGCAGCTGGAGCTTTTGCTACACATATTTGAACTCCAGGATAGAAGTGGGGAGTCACAAGGAACGTATGAGTGTGTGTGTGTGTATTTGTGCACTGTAAATTTTATGAGTAGCGACGGGCACTATCGGGCTGGTTTTGTAGTGAAGGCTGGTTAAGAGGCAGAAGGACACTTGAAAGGTTTTATAGAGACAGACTTAAATTGGAAGGAAAGAAAGAAATGGCCTGCTTCATGTCTTATTTGCAGATTGGAATAGAAAGGAAGGTAACAAATGTGCTCTTACACAGATTTTGTTAAATCCCTGGCTTTGAGGGAAAGGGACTTGCAGCGTATGCAGTTAGGGCCAGTGTCTTTCCTCTCAGCTGTAAGTGGACACTATGATAGAGCCGTGGTTACAGTGAGGATGAGAAGAAATGGGGAAGGGAAGGGAAGGGAAGGAGAAAAGTTTCGGCTGGAAACAAGTCAACTTTTGCTTTACTTCTTTGTAGATTTAAAAAAAAAAACAATCTATCATTCCTGTAATTCTTTTGATGCACATTTTCTGTTTTTCCTCTAATCAATTTCATTACCCACCTTTAAATACTTGTGTGCTTTCTCAGCACAAATTTTTTCCTAAGACGTTTTGTAACACTTATTTTTCTCCTCAAATTAAAGTAACAGGAATCTTGGCTGAGTTTCACAAAACACCCTCACAGGCTTGCTCTCTACTGTCTTGTTTACTTTGGTTCTATAGCCAAATAGGTTGAGAAAAAAGAAAGAAATAGTACTGAACCTTCTGAAAAACTGCAACGGATACTTACTGCGAGGAAGACTCGGAATGTTCTTTTTCTAGTCCTTGCTCACACAGCAGTGTCCCTGAAGCCAGGGACATGTAAATCAAAAACAAAACCTTTGGGGTTTGGACCACGAGACTCTAGCCACCTCCCTCCACAAAAGCCTTTATCACAGACGCTCTCTGTGCCGATTGCTTTTCAAAACAATCTTGTTTCGGATTGCAACCTTTGTTTTAGCTCAGCTTAAAATGGAGCTGAAGCAACATTACGGTTTGACTTCTGTCGAAGGGATGGTTTTAGAACTTGGGCTTTCTGTACTTCAAGAGTTTGGCTTGGTTTGTTATTTTTTTCTCCCTCCTCTAATGGAAAAGAACATCCTAAACTGTCCAGGCAGGCTCGTATTGTGGCCAGAGATGTAAAATTCTTACACTTCAACTACACGAAAGCAGAGGCACAATGCTGTTTTTACACCAGGTATAAAATTGCCAGACACAAATCTGATTTAAAAGAATATGATTTTGAACTTTAGTGTCACAACGTTTCCACTAGAACACAGCAAAAGCTATTTTTGAGACATACCAACAGTCCTTGGATAAAGAGCCCCAGAGGCTGCTCTGAAAATGCTTTATAATTGGAAAGACTCTTTAAAAAAAAGAGATATAAAAAAATTCACAATTGCTGCAGCTCGTGGTGTTGATTTGCTGAAGCTGCAGCAGCTGTTGAGGTGAGATCGAGTTGCCTTGGCAACAGCACATATTGTATAACAGTACCACACCACCATCAAACCGCTGAGGTGAGTAGTTTAAAAGCGTTACTAAATTTTTATGATACATCTGCTACATTTTCAACCTTGTGCTTGGCTGAGTTTACCCAGATTAGCTTTCTTGGAGCCCAGAAAGTTCAGCTGCTGAATACTGTTTGGTGAAGAAAGAGGAGAAAAAAACATCACTGATTTGAGGGTGTTTTTAAAGGCTGAAGTCAAGCTGTCTGTCTTTAACTGTTGCTGTTAATGATACTCGTGCTCACAGTGCAGAGCTCCTGCTAGATGCAAAAAGCACTTTTCTCTCCTTTTTTTATGCTTTTTATTACAAGCAAGAGTGACCTTTTTGGTTTGTTGTTTTTTTACACTGTTGGGTAATGAAAACAGTAGAAATTTACAAAAATCAATTAAAACTTGGCAGAGAAAACGCCAAAACACGAAATTGGTCTGGTTTTATGGTCATGGTACAAATCTGGGCAGAATCCCTGAAGTGTTCAAATAGTGATGTTTGTGTCTTTCAGGACAACATGTAGGTACTGAGCTGTTTTAGTTTTTTTTTTTTTTACAGTTTGCTTGCTTTCCAATCCTTTGTGCTTCCCACAGCTGTTTAATAGTATATATAATCACTTCCAAACACATTAATCACAAGGGATGTGTTTGCATGCCCCACCCTGTATATCATACATTCAACTAAAGAATTTCAAATCTGTCATTTTACCAGCCCAGTGGCCTCCAAAAGTTGTTTTAGGCTCTTTTCAGCATTTCTTTACTAATAAGAATGTGTTGTGGTGAAGTGATAAGGAATATAAACTTTTCATCTACCTTCCATTTCAGCTCTTTTTGGTTAATTTTGATAAAGATTCAAATCAGTTGGAATCTCTTTTTTTTTTGGTTGTGATAATTAGATTATTTTAATCAGAAACCAGGCAAAAAAACCCAAACAAACCCAAACCCCAGTGGCTGGGTTATTTTATACTTGGAAACTTAAATCTGAAAACAAACCAAAGAGACATGAACAAAAAGATGGTATCCACCTTGAGCAGAGGGGAAAAGAGCAGCAAGATGAGCAAGCGTTGTGAAAACCCTACAAATCACAACCTCCTGGTTAGAGTAGTGAGCCTTGGGTAACTAAAAGGAGAACTAACTTCGGTTGCAGTATCCCCAGAACAAACCTGTGAGATGCTGCCCAAAGCACTAGTTAATAATTATTGTGTACAGCTTGGCATTGGCCCAGATTCCACAGTGCTGTTGGGTTCTCTCATGGGTGTATGCATACCACAGTGATTATTGAATGTTTTTTCAAGGTCCATTGTATATTTTCACTCGGTGGGATTTGGTGCCTCTAGTGTTGAGCTGTGGAACTGTGTAACAAAGCTGTGTTAGCAGCAGGTATGGTAGCATTTCTGCTGGGTAGTGATCTCACGGTCTCTGTAAGTTCAGTTGGTTTTAGATGCACCATACAGATCTGAATGAAACGATTTCTTGTGCCTGGGAGCTGATCTATAGAATACTT
Organism: Urocolius indicus; assembly: GCA_013401255.1. Taxonomy (NCBI): domain Eukaryota; kingdom Metazoa; phylum Chordata; class Aves; order Coliiformes; family Coliidae; genus Urocolius; species Urocolius indicus. The sequence continues at coordinate 28,360 of WBNH01004805.1, read as the reverse complement.
TGTTAAAGTTACTCATAGCATGCTGTAAGAATTGATGGAGTTGCTGCTGCAGTTCTTCAGAATCAGAGGATGTTCACAAGGCATCTCTCCTGTTCCGTATGTATTTCTGTGGACTGGCTTACACATTCAGTGTCATGGTTACTGTGCTCGATATCTCTGTTCAGTGTTGTCCAGTGCTGGATGATTCCACACTGACAAAAATCAGTTTAGCAGGGCTTTCTGTGTTTCATTCTGTTGTGCCCTTAACACAGGTGCTGCTGTATTCTCTTTTCCCCTATTGGTCAGTCTAGCTAAGGACATTTGATGTTTGTGAATGTGGAAGACTAGGAAGAAAAAATTGAAGGAATAGTGATGAGGAAGGAATCTTTCCTTACAGCAGACTTCAAAGCCTATTGGGCTAGATAGCTTAAGCACTTGGTTCCTACCAGATGCATTTTTGTTGTTTGCAGTTGTACACCTTGACACTTTGTACTTCATTTCAGTGAGGCTGCATGGAAACGAGTCTTAAAAAACAGTTCTCAGTTTGTAAATAATCTTCCTTGTCCTAACATGATATAGTTTTGCAGCCTTTGAAATGGGGTCTAGCTGCAACATCAGAAGAAAGAGCATGTTGCCGAAAGAGAGAGTGCCAGATGATCTCCAAGCTGTTAGTCAAGGTAATAAGGATTGCTAGCCCCTGGAGCAAGAAGTATTTTTACAATGCCAATTTTTAATGCTCTCTAGATACTCCCCTGATGGAAATTATGATAATGATCCTGTTATTAGTCTTGAGTTTAGCAGTAGATGAAAAATACTCACATTCCTCAGGCCTGCCCAGCACCTTCTGCTCCCATTGCATCGTAAATCCACACATCAGAATAGAGGTTTTTACCAGCAATCAGAACATGACTGAGTTCTACTGGGCTCTACTCTTTATTAACCACAAGTAACAGACCTAATAACCATAGTATTTTGTGGCTCAAATATATTTTTAATTGCTAATTTTAGTTGCTTGGATGAATGAAATAACCTATTAAATCTTCCAGTAGTTTTAAATAATAACTTCATTTTTGGAAGCTATTTTCCATTAGCTGAGGCAACCAAATTACTGTCTTGGCAGTCAGAGCACAACATATGCACCAGAGAAAAAACTGTTAGGAGGTGGATCAGAAAACTGATTAAGTACATCAGGCTGTTAGTTGTCGTGAAGGTTTCTGTGCTCTGCACGAGCTTTTTTTTTCCCCTCCCTGTACAGCTTTGAAGGTGGTTTTATCCTGAGCTTTAGAGAAAGCATCGCTATTTTTCATTTGTTGATAACCTGCCATTGGGGAATTATATAGTAAATGCACTCCTTTCTTCCTCTCTTTTCCATTTATTTGGGGATTATCTTATTCGTAGGTTGGATCTTTAAAGAAATGATATTTGAATTCATTCTATCTCTCTTTATAATGACAAATGAGAGAGGCTGATATTTGAACAAAGTTATTTTGGAAGAGTTACCATAATGCTTTCCTTTGCATTCAAGTCCTCTCTCTGGCAGCACTGAGGATGCAAAACACCATCCACCCATGCAGGAGAAAGAGTTGTTGAATCATCTACTAGCTCATTTTTATTCCAGGTCTTGCTATCTGTCTATATACATAGTTGTTGTAACCACTGGAGGTGACATCCCCTCTTCTCAAGAGAGTGAATATATATCAGTTAGAATCCATAGCTTGGTGGATTTTGTCACAACAGGCATCTAGACGTATCTAATTGGAGTAGAATGAGAATAATCCTGAAGCCTTGTGACTCCAAAATTTGATGCCATATTCAGCAGGGATAGCAATTATGCTCAGATTGTCCCTACTGAAGCTCACATAGGTCCAAGCAGGAAAAGCCAGGCAGGTAGTGAGTGGACACCCCTGAACTTGGATAAAAGTGCTCTGATATCCACCACAGATGATGTGTGCAGCGAAGCACTGTGTGTGCCCTGTGGATAGAGACCATCTACAAGAGCTTTGACTAGGCTGCTTGCCTTCTGGGAGTCCTGAATAAGTGACCATGACCCTTCTTTTCAGTTAGGAGAAGTTTTCATTGGTGTAAACAAGCATTTCCAGGGAAGTGTTGTCATATGATGCCTTAGCTGAAACACATCTATTTTACTGATTGCTAGAATGCAGGGCCTCAACACAGTTAATACACTGAAACAGGAATAGAAAGAAACCATTGCAGTGTGAGTTGGTGTACGTCTGTGTTCTGGTGAAGTGAAATTTGTCTTTTTCCTGTCCGTGGAGCCACTTAAGCCAGAAGGACTGGAGATGGCACGAGGATGGTAAAAAGCATCACAATGTAAGAGATGACAATGACCCCAGGTTTGAAAATAAGGGTTGTATAAACAAGAATGTTCTTGTTTGATTTAATAGCGTCAGAGTAATCGGTGCAGATGCGATACGTTACAGAACTGGGTACCATATCTCTTCTGTTACTGGTTTTTATATAGCTTCTAGTCAGTCTTGGTTATTGATTAAAGTCATGAAAACAGGCCATAACCTTCCCAGTGTGAGTAGCTTTTTATGTGCTATAGCATCTTCTGTGAGACACAGGCCATGTGCTAATCTGTGCTTCTAAGCATATCTAGTGTGCTGTTTAGATAAAGCTTTTCCTTTTGGTTTCCTACTTTTGCACTGCCCTTTTAATTTTATTTCCTGGCTAACAAGTGAGAAGTAAACTCAGGGTACTGGTTTAAACATTTCACAAGAAAGAATAGTCTTTCTACACAGGATGAAAAGTTAAAAGCTATGATTTGGTTCCTGTTTCTACCGTTTACCTTGTTGGTAAACTCGCTGTAAGGAGATCCCGTCAACATAAAATCAGATTTCAATCTGCAATTCTATCTGTTAGATATAAACAAAACTTGACCATAATGAAAAAAGCTAAGGGGATAAAAAAAAATCTCCACTTTTGACATTGTGTACTTGACAGCATTTTGAAAAGTAGCAATTCCTGTTCTGAATCAGATCAATGTGTTTGGGAAAGCAACAAATGCTGTAAATGCTGAAGCACTACTACAGTCTGCACAAGAGACAGCTGGGCAGCATTTGCCTTGCTCTTAGCTTTAGGAAACTTTCTTTTCCTTGCATGGCTTCCATTTTTTTTTTTTTTTCTCTTCTCTAATGCAGCTCAGGGGCATCCACAGGAAAGGATTCCTGGAATCACACTGAATTCTTAGTCTCAAGGATGCTTGGCATCAGTGGGGGTCATAGCTTAAGTATGTGCTTTGTTTAAAGAAACTTCTGTTTATCAGCTTTCACAGAGGAAATGCAAATGTCACTTACTGGTTTGATTTCATCTTCTGTTTATGTTGGAGGAAGTAATATTCGCAAACATAGAAAATTAATATTAAAGCCACAGAATGGTCACTGGGTGCTTGGAGGAACAGGTAGAACCTTACACTACTGAATACAGTATTGTATTAAGTGAAAACATCAAATTAATGTCTCTGATAGTAAACTCTCTCACCTATAAAATATCATGTATCTTCCTTTTACTATTTCAATTTAATAACTGTTGTTTATAGTGAGTTCTTAGGTCCTATAAACAATGCATAAAGGCAAAAAAAAAAAAACAAGTTGCCTAAATATTTAAATGCCGTACTGCACATCTCTGGAAACCTTGGAAGCCTACTTGGAAGTTGTAGTGTAAATGGGTTTGCTGTACAGCTGAGATACAAAAAGACAGAAGTGGCCAGCAAGAAAATGGATTCTTGGGAAGCTGTGTTTAATGAAGCCTGTTTAAAAAACTGTTGTGCACATGGGAGATTGTTTCCTGCTGCAGAAGGAGCAAAAATTCAAGCCACTTTGTAATCACCAGCTTTTTGTGGTAAATATTGTAGCAAAAGCATTGCAAGAGGAGCTTTAAAGAGTTAGAAAAGCTCATTAACAACCAGTTGCCAAAATACGTTTCTACATACTCTACTCAAGTTAAAATAATCAAATAAAATGAAAGATGACTTTTGCATCTGGTTTTGAATCTGGAAATAAGTTGATACAGGTAGAGATTCACTGGACAATTTAATTGCTGTACTAAATTTGTAGTAAACCTTCACTTCACTGTGAAGATGGGTCCATCCTGTGTAAAGACAAACCTGCTTCCTCTTTGTGTCCTTATTGACAGCTATACGTTTTCAGTTAGGTTGTTTTTTCTAATGAGTAACATAAGAAATCTCATCTGTATGTAAAACCATGGAACATGGAGGGATCCACAGAGGTGATCAATAAGCTGTGCTGCTAACAGGAAAAAAATGCCTTTTTATTATGCTTTTCAAAAATAGCCTCTGAAGATTCCACACAGGTGCTTTTTGGGGAGGACATCCCACACTGTGTGAGCAGAACAAGTACCTTTAGGCATCTGAGGTCAAAATGGGAACAAGGGCTCCAGACATGCATAGTTGTTGTTTCTCCTTGCTTATGAAAAATATCATCAGTTTAAGGATGGTTTACTTAACAAGCTTAATTTGGGAACAACCAACACTTTATTGGCATAAGTTACAGGAAACTTGGAATTCTAAGTTCCCTGTTGTTTCCTTAATGACCTTCTTTTCTGTGTACAGTGCACAACTTCCTATAGCTTTCACATAAGACACATGAAAAGATGCTTTTCTGCAAATCATGTGCCACTCAAATGATGGGCCAACACCCTACTAAAAGAAAAAGATGACTAGTTACTTCTGGGCTAGTCTGGGACCCAGCCAGGAAGGCATAAACGAAGGTGTGGAACATCCTCTGCTTTAGTTTTGGAGAGGGACCAGACGTTGACCTCTTCTCTGGAAGATGAACGTGCCTCTATAGATTGAGTCTCCTCTCAGCTGGACTTGCCATTGCGTGTTAGAAAGCTGATGTCTTCTTTGGTTTTAGTTTATACAGCAGCTTATTCTGCTGTGCTTAGAATGGCATACCTCATACTGGGTAAACATGGGATGCTGCTGTCTTTCAACCCTGCATGAGTAAGTGATTGCACCATTCCTACTAAATTGAGTTCTTCAGTTCTGTCCTTAGAGCCCTTATCTCATGCATATGTCTCAAACACCTCTGCCAAGCTCCCTCTAAAACACCACTCTGAACATCTTCCTGAGGAGCAGGGCACGGGAGTTGTGACTTCCAAAACACAGCTCTGGAGATGAAGAGCTAGCGAGTGCAAAATTGTCTGCAGTGGGATGGAGCAGAGAGAAGAAGGGAATGTGCTTAAAATAGAAAAAACATTTGAGAATCTCTGAGTTTGACTGTGTTTTCAATGAGGATTGTGTGTTGTCTTGTACAGTGAAGATGCTAGCTGCAGTGTAAATGGCAGAGTAAGAGCAAGGCTTAGTTCCAAAGAACTCTTGTGCTTTTTAAGTCAGGTTTGCTTTTCTGTTCACTCTATGTAAGTTAGGTAAGAGGTTTACACATATTAGTTGCAGAATTTTTCCTCTTACGACTTCAAGCTGTTGATTCGAAACTGAGGCACTTGAGACAATTGATAGGAGAGATGGGGATGTTACTGAATTTAGCAGTTTATAATAGTGCTTCAATTTCTTTAACTTAATTGGTAGCAATTTTTACAGCTTTTTAGGCTTTTTAGTGACGAGTAATGTGAAATGAGGACTGAATACCAAAGTTTTCTCCACACTGCCTTTTAATATGTTTCCCTCTTAACTAAGCATTGGGTCAGCTTTTTGCTTGGTGTCTCTCATTATCATAGGTCCTGTATAGTGAATCGTTACAGTGATCACTGAAAGTTCTGGTGGTGACAGTGATATACATGTTCTTTGTTCCTTAGTTGCCTGCAGGAATGTTCAGCGCATATCTCTCCCTGTTTGGTGTCAATCCCACACTGATACATGTGCACTTTCCCAATGCTTTTCTGTCTGATTTCCTAAACAAGACCGTATACGTCAGTTTTCAAGATTATGTGAATTATTCCCCTAGGTCTCTGTTAGATCAATTAAGGAGTAATATTGAATATAGTAATATTATAGTGAAAATTTGTATCTTCTCCTGTTTATTTTGTGTGACTTTAGTAAAGTGGATCCTCAGACATTTTAGCTACTGGTACAGCAGTATCTTCCATAATCCTTTCCTACTGACCTCTACAGCCTCATGTCCAGGTCACTGTGTATTATACCGACCAGTAGGTCTATCTGTGTTCACATTTTGATCTTTGAGACAGTCTGAACTGTGTTAAGATCTTCCTCATTAGTTTCTCCTCCTCCCTACCTCTGCCTCTCCTTTAGGATATGGCTAAATAGGCAACAAGTAGCGTGACTGTTATTAACAGGTTTCTTCTCTTTTTAAGCAACGCTGTTTCTGTGTGGATGTGTCTTGTGTGTGAGAGCAGTGAGGAATCAAATTCATTAGAAAGCTGAGAAAACTTAGTAGTTAGATTATAATGATTTTTTTATTTAATTGTAATTATTTTCAATTAAGTGGCCAAAATATCTTCATCCTTTCCAATGGGCATTAAAAATAAAGCCTCGATACGCTTCTCTTCGAGATGATCTTGTGTCCTAGTGTTCTGAAAGGGTCTGGGATTTTATTTATACCTTCTGAAAATATCAGAGGTCACTGTATTCCCATCTTTGCTTACCTTGAAGAAGGAGGTAGCGTCTGTTTTGTAAAGGCTGCAACATATGGTTTAAATCTCTTTACAGTAAAAAAATGACCTTTTCTGTAAAAAGTCCCCAGAAAGTAATGGCCTTTGTCCACATGAGTTCTGCAGCCAAAGTTGTCTTTGCATTTCAGTAGTTCCTATCTTTAAAAATAGTTCTTTGACCAAATGTCCTCAGCAGGAGATCTGAGAGGTAAATGGGGAAATGGGAGACGGAGAGATGAATTCAAGGAAAACATGGAGAACTGGGACTTACCTGTAAAAGCTCTCTGCAACTGCCACAAGAGTCTGCTTTTAACACTCTCGTTTTATGTTCTTAGGCTAAAGGGACTGAATTAGATTTTCCCCCTCCCCATTTCTGAAGTTCAGTTTCAGGGCAGACTGAAATGTATTTGAGGTATTGTGTTTCCATTAGAGAATATGAACTGCTTTTAACTGCAAATTTTCCAGGCTTTTAACACTTGTTCCTGGTAGGGTGCTTTGTTTTGGTTTTTTGTGATTACTGTTGGGTTGGAGGTGGAGGGGGAGTAATGGCAATAGTTCTATGATGTGCGTTATTAAAAGACACATGCATTTAGCCTTGTCTATTGCCATGTACTTTTTTCCCTAGGAATTACTAATAACTATATAGTTTAGTGATGTATTAGTATAAACCTCTCGTTATTTCAAACTATTTCAGTGTAATATGTGATTAGACACCTAAACCAAACCTAAACTGATAGATAATGTAGTTTTAATAACCTTAGGAATACTCTCAAAGGCAAATAGAATGTTTTTTTCCAGCAAAATGAATTGAGAAAACAATTAAAATACCCATTCAGTTTGGATAACGTAAAGGTAAAAAATGGATTCCAGAAAATCAGATTGCTGATTATAATGCTTAAATAACTCTTAGGGAAACTTGGGAGTACTTTTAACGAACATTTTCATTCAATTTTGTTGAGGCTTTTGGAGGGCAGAGAGGAACTGGCTGAAACTTTTTCTTGATTTGTTTTGTATTTAAAAAAAATTCTGTTGCATGGGCAGCTTTGCAGTGGGCTGTTCTCCCTGCTTTGTGCCTTCGAGTGTCTTGGAAACAAATGAGCTTAAAATATTTTCTGTTATTACTCTGGAACATGTTAAAAGCTTATGTCTGATATTAGGAATTACTGTGTAGTAAATTAGCTCATTGACTACTAACGAGACAGTTTACACCGGTAACGGTGGCACAGATGAGTTGATCCTAGAACGAATTTATATGTGGAAAATGCTGAACTTGGTAATTTTAGGGCTTGATAGTTGTTTCACTATTCTAGATTCCTGACTGAAATTTGAGTTTGTACCTATATATTTGTAAGTTAGTTCATTTCAGTTGGATTTTCATTGTCACCACACCTTTTCACATTGAAACAATCTCAAAATGTCAGTATTAAAACCCAGCTGTAATACACTTTTTCCCAGCAGCAGTTCTTTGTTGGTTGCAGTATCTGTAGAAGCTAATGACATTAAGGAGTAATGGAGTATATCTTTCAAAGCACAAGTAAAGAGTAATAGGAGTGTTTTGACATAGTGTTTAAAGAAGAAAAAAAAATACCATGGAATTTGGTTTCCTGCCCAGAACTTTGACTGACTGTCTGGGAATTCAGTGCCGTACGTCAATGTTATGTAGAGTTACTGTATGTACTTTGGAGTGTTTCTTTACAGATATAATAGTGTTCTGCAAGTTCAGGGCCAGTGTCTTGGTAGTCTACAGTATTTTGAGTCAGCATTGGTGAAGACCTATATTCTGGAGGAAGTGCTATGTTTCCTAATAAATATTTCCCTTTCTTCCAGAGAGGCAGAGGTGTTATCTATCTTGGCCATAATACGACTGTATTCTATAAAAAGTCAATGTTTTTACAGGCATGCTTCAACTTTAAGACTTCAGTGTGCTCTTTTTGTTGTGCTTTTCTTCTGTGTTTGCAATAACATCAGTACCTCCTGCATTGTAATTGTTTGTTTATAGTTCTGAAACTCCTGGAGACTTTCTAAGACATTGTACATTTGGTAGGTTCTTTGAAGCAGTCAAAGTTAAGCATGCATAGACAGTTCTGCTGGGGCAAAAATGGGCATCTTGTTTGTTGACTCTTGAAAGTCTTATTTTCATAATATCACTTCACCAACAGTAGCTATCCAGGCTGCAGGCCGAAATTTTTAGAGCATGAGGAAGACAGTTCTTACATCCATTTTAATGGTTGGTTAGAAGTGGTTTTCGTGAGGAGAGAGCTCCTTCTCTAATTGTGTTCTTGGGGAGTCCAACTGACACTATCTTAACAGAAATGATGAAGTGAATGCAGGTGTTTGTCATCTTAACACAACTTCTAGTCTACAAAACGATACATTCAATTTGTGTTTTCACGGAATGAAAGAGTGTGTTAGATATGAATCAGAATAGTACTTGATTGCAGGAATCCAGGCAAGGGAGAACTGGAATACTTTAAAAATGATGTTATTTTATACAGAGGAGAAATGACACAGTTGTCATAGCACGAAAAGACAAGGTTTGGTGTTAGTTTGTGTTGGAAGAGAGACAGGGAAAAGTAGAAAAATAATTAAAAGTATTTTTTCATCATTGGTAAAAAAGTGTTATTTTGCAATAGCAAAATAATATAAGTGCAGGATTCTTAATCTGGTAATGACTTCAGAGCTCTCACACCATGTGGAAGCAAAGGAAAGGCCTCCTTCACCCAGGTGCCGATACTTGAGACACATTCTCATCGCCTGCTTTTTGTGCTTACCGCTCACAGAAATGATGTTGGAGTCTCTTGATTGACGGAGGCTTTGTGGCTGCTTTGGTGGAAATTAATCTGGCAGCCAGAAGCATCACAGATGTTGTCTCCTGACTTCAGCACCCCACTTCCCTCCAGTGCCTCTCACGCTGCACAGTGGCAGTCCTGCTTTGTTCGTAGGTCTTGGTGGCGGCAGCGCATGATCTGTCTCTTAACAGAAGCCTCTAAGCTGTCGCCTCCGCTGTAGTGAAACTGACACCACACGGCTGAAGATGTGCTTTAAGTTCATGTGTTCGAAGTGTTTCTCTAGCCTGCTGCTCAGCTATGCACTCTGTTCTAGCTGGCTGTGAAACAACTTTGGATGATTTGTTGCTGGACACAAGCATTGTCTGCTCTGGGCCTGCAGGAGAACTGCTTTGGGTGCCAAGTAGTTGACAGTCTCTGACGCTTTGGTGTGTATTAGCCTGTTGTTCTAATTCAGCAAGGACACAAAGGTGCTCATGTATGGAACTGACAAAAGTGATCTGCCAATAAATTAATCAAGTTCTGCCATCACACAAAAGGGCAGCGATAACACTTGAATAGTTGTGGTTATTTCTTGTTTGAGGATGTCTCTTCCCTTCCAGAGGTGCTCCTCTAGACTTCCTTAAACTGTGGTACCTCCTACTGACCTTTGTCTGAGTTCAGCATCTTCCATGGTATGTATAAGGAGCCTGTGGCCAAAGCAGTAGATTTTGTTCCTCCATTTCACTGCATGTTGCTAACACATGCTGTAACGTATTTTCCCCTCCAGATGCTAGTGGAACCAGGGCCTCTGTTTTCTGTGTACTCCTTCAAGTGACCAACACAATGGAAGTAGCTAGCAATATGCCAGCTGTCCTTCATAGTATACTCATTCACATGTGAAAAACAAGATACAGCTATCAGGAGAGAGCTGCATGTGGGTTAACAGCACTTGGACATTTTCATTTAATATGCAGCATCTGCAGGTTGAAAACTCCCACGTTTGGCAGCTCTCCTTCACTCCACACATACTCTTAGTGGTAGGAGTCAGTGGTAGGCTAACACTGCCTAGCACCTTGCAGTCACATTTTTAGTGAAAGTAGCTTTAAAGAACACTTTAACATTGCATCTCTTGCAGCTGTCCTCTAGCTCTTGATTGTTCTTAAAGCGAATAATTTCATGATGTCTTGGATGTTCTAACCATCAGGTTCCTTTTTCCAAGTTCACTGACTGTTTGGGGTTTGCTGTAGTGAATTCATCAGCCCTCACTCTTGTTCAAGTACCCACTGAGGCAGATGATGTATATAGAGAAGCAAATTCTGTCTTCAGAGCGTTACAGTCTAGAGAGAACTTTTAAGGTCAGTTTGAGGAACAGCTTTGGCAATGAGTTTCAGGAGTGTTTCAGTCTGGGAGAGTTTAATGGAAACAGTCTTCCTGATGAGTGTTTCTAAGGAGATTTCAATGTAATAGCCATTCATTCCCAAGGGCAAAGGGCTGCAGGTTTTCCTGCACATCACCATAATTATTTTAGGTTCTCCTTTGTCAAATTCTGAGACATTTAAAAACCCACTCCCTTGAAGATTTGATGGCAATTGTCATACACCATTTGAAGGTAATGTTTTTGACAAAGTAGAAATAGTGCTTGATGATCATCATGTATTCATTTTTCTTTGTTTGTTTAATATAGGAACATCCCCAGGACTACTTACTTTACAGAAAACCAGAAGGGTTTTTATGACAGAGGAAGCAAGTGGTTTTCTCACCATTTTGTTATAAATCAACAGTTTTTCTTTGAAATTAGCAAGCCAGAGTATATTTATCAACATTACATAAAACAGGAAAGGAGATATCTTCAGATAGTTGTCTCAGAAGTTAGTGTTTCCCATGATCCAAGTACCTCGGCTTGCTTAAAAATATAAAAAGAAAGAAACAAAGCTGAAATGTACCTTTCAAAAAATGCTACTATTGAATAAAGAACTATAAAAAAGGAGGGGTGGTGGTGGAGAAGTCTTGACACCAGAACCTCTGTCATAACAGAGTTTCTCTCGGATGTCTGGAAAAAGTCTTATACTTCTGGGATGCTTTCCAAGATATTTTCAGTGACCATTGCCACAGGCGTGAACTTCTTAATGCATTTTGCAGTAATCTCCACCACAGTGAAATTGATTACTGTCTGAAAGCTTTTCATGATAACAAGCAAGTAGGGCAGCATAAATGTCATGAACTAATTTGTGTGTGTGTGTGTTTTGTTGCATTGTGAGGAGTCTTGCAGAGACAGATGTGTCACCTCAGGAAAATCCTGCTTAATGGAGGGGGGGGGTTTGCATAATTATGTAATTGTGTATTCATCATTTTGATTTTAGTAATAAGGACTTTTTTTTCCCCACACACATGCACGTGCACACAGCACACAAAGGATATAGTGTCTCTCCAGATACTTCAGTTCATACACGAAGAAAAGTATCTGATGGCTTCCTGAGTTTGAGCTTTTCTAGGATTCCATTTTATACACACTGAAAAGCATTCAAAAGCTAGAATAGTTTTATTAAATGCCTTCTCAGCAGAAAACAAGGATTTTGTAGGAAAGGTGTATCTTCTTCGTGTACCTACCAAAGAATTTCAGGAGGCTTGTAAATCAGAGACTCTGTTTAGATGTGCAAGTCAAAGAAGTGCAGGAAGCTGAAAAATACAGTTAAACTTATTAGGGCTTTTCAATCTTAACTTAGTATTTTTAATCCAAGAGGTCATTAGAATTGGAGAGGTTTGTGCATCCAAACCCTCACCTTCTCAAAACTGAAATCTGAGCTGCACTTCTGTACAAAGAGAATTGGTTTCAAGAATTACGGTTTTCCTTTAAATGCAGAAGAATAACTCACTACCAAAACATATGTAAGAAAGTATTTTTATACACACACGCACACATCTATGTGTAAAAAGCAAAATTGTCAGCTACATGAATGGAAAACTGTACCCAACTGAAAAGCCAGATCTCTCAGGAGCTTATATGTCATTGTCACTCTGTGCCCTCTGCCAGCACAGACGTGCTGCAGCAAAGCCCTTCATCCTGCACCATCTCTCTCACAGACCCCTGTGATTGCTGGATGATCTGCAATAGGTGAGAGTGAAAAATAAAAACTTGAGCACCAGTATAGAAAAACAAGCTGTCATAAGCAGGCTTCATTGCAAGGGATAAAAAGGTCAAAGGATCCTTTCCCCCACCCCTTCCCTCTCTACCTTTGGAGCAGCCACTGGATGCATCCAGCACAATTTTTCCAGACTGTCAAGTGGTTCATCAGTCAGGACTTTCTCTCAATTTTAAATGCCAGCACCACTTCATTTCAGAAGAATTGTTGGCTTCTTTCCCAGACAAGATTTCCCAAATTCAAAATGACCTTTCAAGATCCTAACTAATAGGAGCTAAACAGAGATTTCCTCTTCATTGGGCTCTTTCTCAGATTTATCCATTTACTTGACAGCACATTGCCACAGCACAGACCAGTGAAAGACCAGCCCTTCCACTTGTGATAATAAACACCTCTTTTTGAAGAGAGTTAATCTAAAATCATTTGGAATTTGTTATATATTGCAGAAACTAATATACTTCTGTTTGATGTAGTGGTTATGTAAAGGCATAAGGAGTGCCTGTGAAATAACAGGGGTTTTTTTCACTTCAGTCATTCAGGCTCTGCACTGGTACAGTGATGTCTGGTCAGCAACCCCTCATTGTTGAGAGAAATGAGAGGTGGACAGTGGGAAAGCTGTTCATTTGGATACCATAAAGTGGGCACTGCTGTGCAGACAGTGACCATCTGGATTTAGCTTACTGCAGCAGTTAAGCTGCCCTTCAGTGGAAGTTAAGCTTCCACTTAAGAGCCAGCTTGGATGCTGAGCACAGCAGTCCCCCAGGGATTCTGGGCAAGCAGGAGGAGGTATTCAGGGCTGCCCAGCTCTGAGTTGGTGAACTGTGATTCTACTCCGGTGTGAGCTGCAAAATAGTGATGTAGAGGCATCCTATATCAGCGTTCTTTGAAGTCTGTTCTGTTTAGAAGCTTTCACTCAAGCACGGACAGGGAATCATTTCTACATATTCAGAGTGCCTTGTGATGCCTATGTGGCTGGCTTTATTGAAGAATTAGAATCTATGGTGGTTTGAAACTGGTGTCAGTAGTCAAAGCAAAGAAATTCTTCAAAAAGTGCTTGGCTTCAGTGGTTTTTTTATCAACAGGTAAAGAAAGCTGATTGGGAGCTGATTGTACAAGTCTGGAGAGGGAGGTGCATAGGTGGGAGAAATATTGCCTTATCTGTGACTTACTAAGCTTTGCTTGTCATGCAAATTTTCAAATGCTTACATATGAACTGTTTTTCTGTTAAAGCCACCCCTTCTTTATTTTATGGACATTTTAGAGTTATGTTTTCTACAGCTGTATCCAGGAGCGTGTTGAGGGCTGAATCCCACATTGCTAAGTTGTCTGTAATAAGATAACTTGCTTTATTTTTCTTCAAAAGTTTGCAGCAGTGTGTAAGTATCATGCTTCATTTTTCAGAGCATACTTTAAGCCAAGTGTGGTAAAGCAGAGACCGTTGTGAAGGTGCTGTGTGGCTTTCTAAACTAAGAGAGAAAAACTGAAATAGAATTCTTTTGGGTATATTAAAAGTTATACTATGGTTAACTCTTGGATATTGATTTCAATACTGTAAAAGTTGCTATGAGGCATCTTAAGAGTTTACATTTTCATCAGATGTCATAGAGTAGGCTATTTCACACTGTCAGCAAGAGCAGCTCCTAGGTGTAAACAAGTTTGAGCCTTTTCAAGAGTGAATAGAGATTTTCAGCCCACCATCAGCATTTCCTTACACTTCCTATTTTTTTCTTCTTTCTTTAATATAGCTTGCTCTGGCTCAGCAGGTTCACAATGCACTGCTTTTTGTGTCTATTCCTTTGTCTGTAAAATGAGGGTAGTGATCCAGCCACCTAAAATTGTACAGTACTGTATAACATCTGCATTTTGGTATTATTTTCTGCTGCTGCTGCCGAACTGCTTTGCTAAAGTGCTGCTCAGCTCTGTTCCTCCTACACATTTTAGCATCCTGATGGCAGGATACCTTAATGACGCCTTGCCATCACTAGCTGCTTGCAGAAACATAGTTTAGCATGATGCCTGTGAGTCAGATAAATGTTAGACCTAAGTTATTAATATGGGAACAGACTAATGAATACAATGTCAGTCTGGAAATCAAGTTCAGAGGCAGAAATGTCAAATTTCTAGCTGCTGTTCCTAAGCTTTAATTCAAAGCCGTCCTTCCTCACTTTATGATCTTGAAGTAGCTCACTATTTTGCCTCATTAATTCCTAATACCTATTAATGTCTGATACTAACGTCAGAGCCATTTCATGGATATCTACACTTGCTGTTGGTGCACAGTTAATTACTCTTGAGTTGTACTTTCAGTACAGATGATGCACAGAGTAAATCCTGCTGTAAACCACCAGCATTTGTTCCAACCTTTCCAGTTTGCTTACAGTTAACAGTTTGCAGCTTGATTTCTTTGAACTTGTGGTCCCCACAATCAACATGGGCAAATTTTGGTTGGTGTCATGACTGCCCCAATTGGAAACCAATGTTGTAAAAAGCATTACAAAGTGGTGAGCAAACCGATTCAGTTCCCTGAGACATAACTAAAAGCAGGGTTAGGCCAGCTCTTGGGCTCAGACCGGCCTTTCAGAATCTGAGCATCTTGTATTTGAATTGTCATGCATGATTTTTGCTTCTCTTCCTCAGGATATGAAATGGGAGTAGAGTTTGTGGTGCATGTTGTTATTGAGCAGTAGTCATCTTGAGGCGACACGTAAAAGTGAGAATCGCTTTTTGATAAATGGAAGAAACTGAAGTAATTTAGCAATCTCTTTTCTTTGAAGCAAAGGCATTCTGTTCCCCTTCTAATTCAGTTAGCTGACATTGTTTCCAAGGCTTCTTCTGCTGTTCTGACAGAGCCTACAAAGTACCAAAAGCAGAGAATGATTTCTGCCCCTGACTGTAAATGAAATGAAACTCATTGGCTTGGAAGTGCTGGCTGAGCCCTTGCTGGGGTGAGGAGAGCTGCTGTTGTATTTTTTTTTTGCATCCATTGTGTCATTTAGGACTTCAGCAGTATTTATTTTTAGTACATTTAAACACTGCAGAAGGAAGGGGCAGTTGTAATATGGCATATTTACATCATGCTGTCAGTTCCTGGCAGCTTACTCGCCTGTCAGAGAGCAGAGCTAGTCCATTAAGGACATGAGTGCTACTTAGGCCCATGAGTGGTGAAACGTCGTCTCAGGGGTGGGAGAGCCTCCCCAGGCTAGCAGGTTGGTTTGTTTTATTAAGGTGCATTATGGGGATGATTTTTTTCATATCACAGAGGCAGGAATGTGCTGCGCTCCCTCCTGTTTTTTTTCCTCCTTCTCTACTCTGCTTAGGAAAAAAGAAAGGCAAAGTCTCTACACGAGCTCAGTGTGTGCTGTTTTTTCCCCCTCGTGTCACGCTTAAGTTCTCTGCCCCATTACAAAAATAAAAATCTATAAATAAAGAAGAACAAATGCTGTGGGGGACAAACTGGACCCACAGTTATGTGCATGTCGTCACTTGTAGAAGCGTGCCTAGCCCCATTCCTCCCAGGCTTCATACATTCCCCATTTCTTATGCTATCGGCCTCTCACGATGGGAAACATGCACGGATAGTGCTGGCTGGGGCTTTTTTTGCCCTGCCATAACATACTATTAATTGAGCTAAGGCTGAAATGGTGTTGGGTTCATCTGCTGATGAATTAGCTCATGCTTTGTTTAGTATTTTTCCCCCCTTTTTTGTAAGGGGATGGGAGTGGAGGGGAAATTGCTTTGAGTTTTGCTGCCACACTTCAATGTCACAGTAATACCATTCTCCTGGAATTAAGCAGTATTTAGGTCTGATCTCTCATGTATGACATGCTGTCTCTGTTAGCTTCAAGCGTAGGCACCCTATGATTTCCCTTTCTTGGAAACTGTCTCAGCATATGGGTTGGAGACCATGTAAATAAATACCAACCACTTCTTAGACTTCAGTAGGCATTTCCCTTTCCCTGGTGGCTACAGAAGAAACACTTTCTCACAGTTTGGCATCAAACATTTATGAAACTTTGCTGCTTGTGGAATTTTTGTTTAGACCATCAGATTCTCGGTGTAGTTTTTTTTCATCACTTTCTATTTTTACTCCTCTGTGGTTGCTTGGTTTGTCAGTAAATAAAGTCTGTCAGAATAAACACTTAATCAGAAACTTATTACATTTCTGCTAATTGAATAGTAAGTTACTATGAGCATGTTCTGTAATGGTGAAATATAGGTTTTAAAGAAAAAAAATTAAGCTCATCCATTTTTTCTTAGTTATTATGAAATAAGTAATAATTCTGCCCAAAAGATTATAATTTTTTAAAATAACCTGTCTTAAATGTTTGAAATAGAAAGCAAAGCATCTTACATGACTGTGCAGTCCAGCTTTCAAGTGAAGAAAAAATATTTGCTTTTAATACAAAGTTTAATATGTGTTCCCCTGAGTTTGCATGCAGGATGTTTTTCGTGTGTGTCGCTTTGTCGTGGCAGCAAAGCTAACACATCGTCACCTTTGTTACCAGAACTATTTAGGACATGGATGTTTATAATATCAAAACAGATCATTTCAGTAAAAATCAGTATTGGAGGACAGCATACTTCTAATTTGTACATATGCATATTGATATAATCTTGATAGTTTTACTTAATATTATTGATTTTCTTTTTATTTGTAAATTATGAATTTACTATACTTAGTTTTACTTATCTCAGTGGTAATACTTACTGAATGGATGACAACGTATTGTCCCTTCAGGGAGAGCCCCACAGGTTCTGGGAATATATATTCCCTTGAAGCAGAATATAAATTGTGATAAATAGCTGTGGACTGACACAGAACTCGCCTCTTTGAGTTGTTGTTAGGTGAAAGAGTTAAGAACATACTTATGTATGATCTTTTGTGGATAGTAATTTCTAGGATGGCTAAGCTATAGGCGGTTTGAAAGTCCATCAGATGGCTTTTATGTAATACTTCCACACTGGACTTAATAACTTTTTTGTTCAACAAACTAGGACAGTAGAAACCAGGCTTTTCCAGAAGGCCCTTTGAAATATGCTTTTTTTTCCTCTACTGAGACCTGTTATGTAGCTGTCTAGGAAAGTGAGCCATTGTTGGACACATCACTGTAAGTTTTATACTTTCACTCTTAGGTACATTCTCATCCAGTTTAGTTTTGCAATCTGCTGAAGCATAGCCAAGTTGAATTGCATCTGCCCTCACAGTACACACATCTTAGTCTAGCTAGGACTTCTTCGACTTCTGTGCAGTGCAATTAACTTTTGTGTATTTCTTCTGGGAAATAGGTCTTGAGAAAAAAATGAGTTGTAGTTTGGTTTGTCTATTTTGCCCTGTTTATGTCATACAGTAAACCATTATCACGTGCATATTTCTTGAGCCATCTTTTACTGTAAGTGATGTCTCAGTTCACAATTCTCCAGCAAGTGCAATGGGAGTGAGACTTCACAGCTAGTTCTGGTGACGGCTAGACAGAGACTAGTCAGTCTTGCTTCATGTTGACAGACAAGGGATGTGAAAGCTTTCTAAGCTTTCCAACTCTGGTGATTTATTGAACTTCTGTAGGTCATTAGATAGCCAAATTCACAAGTACTCCATGTGACATCCACTGCACAAATTCTGAGATATAAACCTCTCCACTCTCCCTTTCTGCCACAGTCATGGCACGAGCTGTGACAGTATCTTAATGGCCTTTGAAACTTCTGTACTGTGTTAGTACCCTTGTCAGCAATTTTATCATTATGTGACAATCCAGAATAGGGGTATTAAAGGTGCAAGTGTTGACCCTCTTGTCTTTGGATCACTTCTACTTAGCATCAGTTGTTTTTCCAATACATAGAATCACAGAATCTTAATGGTTGGAAGGGACCTCGAAAGACCATCCAGTGCAAGCCCCCTGCCAGAGCAGGACCACCTAGAGTAGGTCACGCAGAACTCATCCAGGTGGGTTTTGAATGTCTCCAGAGAAGGAGACTCCACAACCCCTCTGGGCGGCCTGCCCCAGGGCTTTCCTTACGTTACCCTGGTTTATCCATCAGTGCAAGGACTTCAGGGAAGTTTAACACAATATGAACAGCTAATAATCTTATGGCTTTTTTGTCCTGATAGCATAAACTAGCTTTAGAGTGTTACTAGTCCTTAATTTGAAGTGACAGCAAGCAAGAAACCTAGTAGAAAAGATGAAGTTATAGTGATAGTGCTGTAAGTGACAGGTGTTATGAAAATACAAAAGGAGGTGGCTACAGCAAGAGTGACTAAATCATTTCTGCTGTTTGGAGAAGTAAGCTGGTTAGATTAGAGTCTGTTTTTGTTTGTATATGGCATGTATAAAAGCTTGAAGATGGTATGCTTTTAATTGATTTGTATGACTTTTGTATTTTCCACTGTAGGAATGAAAATTTATCCCTCGGATCACAAAATACCACCTCTAAATAAATTTATTATAATAATTCTAGATAGAGATTAATTTTATGTCACAGGTAACTCCACTTACAACACAGACATGGCCAAAGAGTTCTGTATTGATTAGATATTTGATTTTAGTTAAGTCTAACCCTTTTCTTTCTACAGTTCAGAGGAATGAGGAATAATAAATGTAGATGTTTCTGGTTTGGGAGATTTGATTGTTTTTTCTTTTAATTAGGAAGTATTTCAAAAGTTGTGAAAAACACACCTGGAAATGAGGTTTCATTTCTGTCGCAGGTGTATCTATGAAAAATAAGCACACATTTGTATATCCCCTTACAATAACAAATATACTGAAGGCATTACCGACTAAACGGAGTTTGCTGAGGCTTCTCTGAGACTTCTCACATCGTGTTGTTTTAATCTGGTTTAATTTCTAGGAAAAAGAGAAGAAGTATATGCTTCCTTTGGACAACTTGAAAGTGCGAGATGTTGAGAAGAGCTTCATGTCTAGCAAACATATCTTTGCATTGTTTAACACGGAGCAGAGGTAAGAAAATGTGCTAGTCAGCAGATACTTATAAAACAGTGTCTAAGCCAAGCTTTTTAATAACTGTGAATGCATTTCTGGTATTTCCACTACGTTGAGTGAACAAAGATCTTGATTCTCTTGATTTATCTGCTTCTTAGATGTTGCATAACCGTGGGATAAAAGGTTAGAGACCTCCTAGCCACTCGTGGGTTGAAACAGCTCTATCATTAGTCATCTAGTTCTTCTGTATGGCTGAATAATCATCTCCTGATCCTATTTTTGTTTTGTTTGGCAATCACCTAGGCTTACCAAAACATTCATGACTTCTGTACCTTGTGACCAGATTCAACTGGTGTAAAGCACAAAAGCATCACTACATTTCACTTTCTCCAGTGGAAAATCTTGACTGTCTGTGATCTTGGGAGTCATTCTGTTGTTTGTTTGGGTTTAAATACTGCTGAATGGAGAACAAATGAGAGTCCTCTCCTTCCCTAATTAATAGAATATTTGCTTTGTAGTAGTGTTTGTCTTGTGCTTTTACTTTCAGACTCCATCCTCTGCTTTAAGTTGTGTGGGTCCTCTATCTCCTTGTGGTGCACAGCCAATTCAGATTACTGTGTACAAATAAGTCAAAGAAATGTGACAACACCTAAAGGCATACAAGTGACCTGTACATTTTATTTCTATAATTTTTTACTGAAGAAGAGAGTTACGTTTGTAGCTGTCCTAGTAGAATTGCATTTCGGCAAATAAAGTGTAATTTCCCTAAGCTATTTTTCACGAAAATAAGTTAAATTATTTGTGTTAACATGGATAGATGCCCTTGTTTTCCTCTTCTCTTCTGCTAAGTCCCTTCACACCCACTCCCTCCTTGCGTTGCCAGAGCTTGGCAATACCTTCAGATCTTCAAGATGATGAGGGCTGGATGTGGCTCCCTGCAGAGCCAGCTGTTGTTGCTCCTGAACTGGCCAGAAATAGTCTTTTCAGAAGCAGAGAATGCCCCTCCCTCCTGCAAAGCAATAGCAAAGCACAGGATTTCTGGTGGGCTGTCAAGTTTCTGCTGGCCCCAGAAACATGAGGACGCAATGTGAGTCTCGCTCTGAGCTACCCTATGAAGCCTTTCCCTACATCTGCTCACATCTCAGCTAGCCTACATGTGGACATTGTCTGCCAGGAGATGCCCTTTGAAAGTATGTTGCACACATACTTGCTGGGGAATAAGATTTCAGACACTTGACCACTTGCATTTCTGGAGCATAGCAAAAAGCTTGGAAAAACTTCCCACGTTTTAAAAAAACATAAATGGAAATTAATGTAATTCTCATTATTAATTACGTGTGAATCATCCCAACATTGCAGGTACATCAGTCAAAGATAACTTTGTCTCAGCTTAAGTTCCTTCCAAGAGAAATGTGTTAATGTTAGTTCTTTGTTTCTCCTTTGTTTCGGCTAATGGCTTTGGTTATCTTCATTATCTTAGATTGGAATCACTGAACTACTGTGAAAATCTAAGAGAAACATGCATTTCCATTGGCAAGTGTGGGATTTATGTGGGTGTTGCATAGCTGCACATTGACATTTTCAATATATCTTCATACACACTGAACAGCAAGGCTTTAAAAATCAGATGTCTAAAATGTTTGCCATGTCTGTAGTAACCCTGCCCAGGGCTGCGAGTAGACCCTGCAGCATCTGCAAGCTGCTCTAAAAACATCCTTGTATCTGTATGGGCAAGTTAAGACATGACAGCACACTGATAAGAGGACAAAATAACTTTGCTTGAGGAGAGGCTGTTTATGGAGACAGTTTTCCAACTCGAAAGGAAGCAAAAGTTGTTCTTGAAGAAGAATCTGTTGTATTCTAATCGTAACGGCAATTCCTCTCTTACTATAAAACAGCTCGTTTTTGATATTTCAAAAAATTTGCCTGCTTGACACAAATTGGTCAAAACAAGTTTAGTATCACTTTTCACTGCCTCCTAAATTCATAGATTGTGTCAGCAGAAGCAAGGATACTGGGGCCCTCAACTGGGGACTGTGTTCCCTGTCCCAGTTTCTTAGGGAAAGCGGAACAGGGAATTGGTAAAGATCTGTGGAAATAAGGAGTCTCAGTGTTGTTTTGCATTAGGCTAATCTGTTGATTTCTGGTTTCTGAGAGTGTGTGTTTATGTGAATATGGCTTGCTTTTCAAAATTCATGTAAAAATTAACTTGGTTTCTGGTTTGGGTTTTTTAGGGGGGGATGGTGGTGGCGGTTATCTTAATGAAAAAAACCTTTAGCAATTGGGGAAGAAATAAGCTTTCCCTTTCTGAATTTGCCCACTGAGGATTCTGTTTATGAACCGTTTTGCTCTTTAAGATGTAGATCATTAAAGAACAAAGGCAAAATCATCTGTTCCAGCTTCCATGATAGCGTGGAGATAATTTTCTGTATGTTTGGGGGTTTTCCCCCCCCCCCCTCATAATCTGCAGCATTGTTTTTCATTGAGTATGCAAACTTTCTGTATGTTCAATTAAAGTATTTTAATTTTCAAGCAAAATGGCTTTAGGAGAAGGATTTTAATAAGCTTGTTCTCTTTTTCATTCCCAGCCCCTCGCTGCATAGGTATTTGCTACAGCCATATGTTTCTGATACTGTACATTTCAATAGTTTCCTGGATTATACACTGCATTTTTTCCATTTATGAAAACCTTTCCAGTTCTGAAATATAGTTACCAGGAAAATGCTCGTTTCATTGCATAGAAGGAAAAACCATCTTGAGTTAGCTGAGGCTTGGGAGAGATACAGAGGGAAACTTACAATATCTGTCATTTTGATTTAGTGCAAAAGTCAACAGTTCTCTGACAGGAATCAAATGTGACTTGGTAATGTATAGTAAATGGAGACTGTGACGATTGATTTCACAGTGAAGATAAATTCTCATGAAATGAACATAATTGCATGTTTATGAAAAGACTGCTTTGTGAAATAATTTCATTCTTTTCCTGTTACTTTCTAATTGATTTTTTTTTCCCCCAAAGATTGAAATAAGAAAAAGGAACCTTTTAGTGTGAAACAGACACAGCGTTGCGTAAAGAATGGGAGGGGGTGAGGTTTGGTTTTCAGTAAGTTATTTGTTTAAAGTTTTTGGATGGGCTCATCTACGTGGTTTACAGCCACCACCTAACACCCTTAGAGGTGGACTCCTGTGATTCACTTACCTTAGCCATAGTGAACATTCAAATATATCAGAGTGAGGGCCCTTTGGCTGCTGGATCTTTTTTTTGTGCCGTGTACATCTACACGAGTCTGCCTTTAAGCAACCGAAGCTGAGCTATAGAATCAAGCAGGATCTGTCTGAAACCTAAAGCTGTCAAGGAAATGAGTGCTATTTTGTGTTAACCATCCTTTTCACCTCCACAGTAAATTGCTGCCAAGTCTTTCAGATTGGAAAAGGGATAAAATATATTACAAGTACTTGAAAATAGTTATCCTGTAGAAAAAAAACCCTGAATGTTTGCAGCACTGCTGTGGAAAATGGATGTAAAAGTTGTGTAGATGTAGCAACTGATTGACTCTTTTAGGCAGAGCTAAGGATGGAGGAGAGGATTTTGTCAGGGCATCTGCTTATGTACGGTAGATTAACCTGAGATGTCCTCATTGATGAATGTGTAAGACTCTCTTGCAGAGTTCAAGAATAAACAAAACAAATTCTGCCCATCCCAGAAAGTTTACTTTCCTTCTAGGATTTCATTCCAAACAGTTTGTCTGTTCCCCGTGTCTTTCTTGTAATAATTATTCACTGATTGGTGCTTTTCTTTTGGTTAAATACTGAAGTTTAAGGCAAGAACTATAGTCTCAAATGTTCCTCCCATTATGATCTATGCAGCATTGTAATCTCTCCCTAATTTAGAAGGTCAAGCAGTCAGAATTTCTTACGACTTCTCCCAGTTGACTACAGGATCCATCCACATGCCAGTATTTTGCTAGACCCAGTGTTGTTCTGAAGTAATCCTTTGTATTTGCTGTGGAGTAATTGCACATTTTTTTCCTTGATTTATTAGTCAATAAATTGTGTTGGTGTGTTACCCTCCATCTAAATACTACTCTTTTAAGTAAAGGAGGAAAACTCTCTTGTTTGGCTACAACCAGAGAAAGCAGCTTCCTTTCCACTTCTTCTTCAGCTCCGGAGAGATGAATTATTTCTCTTTTGTGGAAGAAGAGATTTTATTTAGGTAAAGATTGTTGAGGTTATAAAATGTAAGTAGGCCAGAGTGTTTGAGCTGGTACATTTTCAGGCCTTTTCTACCAATACTCGGGTTATCTGGTGGAGAGTCCCTTATCAATATTGTATGTGGGGAGCTCTGCTCCTCTTCACAATCATTCCTTTCCCTGGAGCCAAAGAACCAGAACCAGTGTATGAAATTCTCTCTTCCTTGCAGAGGAAGATCCCACCACATCTCTGTGTCTTTTATTTTCCTGCCCAACCAGGATCTAGATGAAAGAGATTAATGGCCTTGCTGTCCTCATGTCTGTGGTTCTGTGTGATAGGGGGATATGAGGAACAAATTCAAAGCACAGAACTGTTCTTTGCCTTCACAGTAGGTTTCTGAGAGTGAAGTGCTCCTCAATAATATCGAAGCACTGTGCCAAAACCTATCATCCCTGCATGAGAGCTGACTGTCTGGGGCAGGTTTATTGTAGAAACAGATCCTTAATCTGAGAAACAGACGAATGGCAAAAGGACAGCAATCAAAAGGAAGTTTTGAGGGCACACAATAGGACTGGAAATAGAGCTGCCAGATGATAAATTTTAGCTACTGACTCCTAAGTGCACTCTGACTGTTAGGAATCATATTGCACAAGAAACTGTGGTGTCCAGTAAGACCCAGGATAGTATGCTACGTTGACTAAGTGAAAATATAACAGTGTTTATTTTGGGTGCATGTAGTTGGCTGAGGGTTGCCCTAGAAGGGGATGGAGCACAGTTTTCTCTGGGGCTCCAAATGTGCTAGAGCTTTAAGTACTTCTTTTGGAAAGCAACTGGTTAACTACTATCCATATATGAGGGAAACTGGGCAAGAGCCAAAATAAAGGCAACTAGTGAAAGGAGACTGGGTCAGAGGAGGTGTTGGATGGAAGCCAGGCTAAAGGAGAAAGCCTGAGATGAGATGTATGTTTAGTTACTGTTTTTGAATTAGAAGTTAAGCCCCAGGAAGAGTTGAACTGTAAGCTATTCAGAGCCCTGTCTGTTAGAAATGGAAGAATGAGAATCTATTTAATTAAAAAGCTCCACAAATTTAATCCAGAAAAAAGCTGCTAGCATTTGTAAACAAAATTCTACAATGCTGATATGTGCAATATGTAAGGGTAGGAAAAATATACAAACCCCAAGGAAGAACTAGTCTTAATCCCAAGTCCATTCCATTAAAAGAAAGAAAGAAAGAAAGAAAGAAAGAAAGAGTTGGTGTCTATTTTCTGATCTATTTATTTTTTGTCCTTACTGACAGGAATTTGTTGTGTGACAAGTAGAACACAGGATGGTGGTACAGGGACTAAAGCTTGAAACTGTACTGCAGAGCAAAAAAAGCATTCTGAAGGAAAGGAAAGAGCAGTGCAGAACCCACACCTTAAATACGATGATTACACTGTACTTCAGGACAATTTCTGAAGTGATTGTGTGGGATTTGAAATGTTAGTGGCACCTACCAGGGACATGGGTGTTGCAAGCATGGGCTAAGTCACGGCTGATAACTTGACTTGGCCTGCAGGACAGCTTCACCTTGCTTGCTGACAGTGACCCAGCAAGGTCTGGAGCAGGAGACGTGCTCCGTCCATGTGCAGTGGGGGACTGAGATCTGTGAGAACTCTACGCCATTGTCCAGCCTTGCATATATACTCATCAGCAGATGTTGATTTTCACCTTAAAATGTTGTGAGTTTATGTATTTGTGACACCACTTTGTGTTTTGGGAAACCACTTATATGAGTTAGGTGGTAAAATGCCTAAGTGCTGTTATTTCTTGACATCTCTGAGACTGTCTCTTTTGGCTTTTCTGAGCGTTAAGAAAAAAGTCTTCAGAGGTGTGTCGTTAATTTTAATTGGCACTCTCATTGGACTTGATAGAAAATGTTAGTCATTGCCATTACCTTGGAGCAAATGGTCATTTTTGTTTCTTTAAAATATGTAATTTATGGAGCTTCTAGTTGAGCTGCCTTCTGTGAGAGCTAGTGCATATATCCAGACCAGCCATTGTGGAGTTACAGGTGTCTAAAATGGTAGACTAAGGCTGAATGCTTTAAGCAGAGTGTATACAGTGCAGTTGCATGAATAAGAAGAAAACTAAGAGTTTCATCCAAGAGTGTCTTTCCTGACTGTCTGTGTATATTTGGAGTGTCTCGTCTCTGTTATTTTCTCCAATTTTCATTTTAGGTGATTAAGAAACCCATATTCTGTATTATTTCGATTTCCATCAAATAAAAAATATCTAAGAATCAAATCCTTTGTGTTTATCATGCAATAAAATTGNAGAAAAGCCATTCACTGAATGTTGGCCCACAGCACAAGCTAGGGTTTGAAGGAAAGCACTTCCTGATCTCCATCAGACACAGGCATTTTTCATGCATCTTTGTATGCTTCTGGAAGTTATTCCATTTTTTCCAGCAAAACCACGTCATCTGTGAGGGACAATGTCTATCTAAATGATTAAATCATTTGTATCCCTACAGATCTATGTTTCTGAGGTGCATTTACATGAATGAAAATGACATGCTGGATATATGCATGACTTCATTATTTGAGGCAGACACTGCTGTGTGTTTATGAGTTAGTCGTAGAAGAGATGAGCATTTCTGAGCCCATCAGTTGTTTGTGTTCAACCCCTGGCATTAACAGTAGCACTGCCTGGGTCTCTACCTGGCATTGGAGAACTCCATCTCTTCAGGTAGTGTGCATTTTGTTTTTGTTTTGTTTGTTTGTTTTTTTAAGATAGCAAAAAAGTGGAGGTAAAACAGTTACGGAATCTTGGACCAGAAAGTTTTATAGGAGAGCCTTGGACAGAAAGGAAGTAACAATAGTTCCAGTTCCTCATGGTGAGTGATTGAAAGTCATTAAGTTGGATATCTTTGTAGCACATTGATTTGCTATGTTGCAATTTTTTTTTTCCCCTCAAAAGTATCTTGGAAGGCACTTTTTAATGTGCTCATTCATAGTGTCTAAGACAGCAACAAAACTTCAAAGCATAATTTCTAATGTCTGCAGTACTCCACCTCTTCCTCTTAATCAGTAAGAATCGCTCTCCTCACTGTTGTACAAAGTGTTCTTTTATAATAGTCATCACTGGTCTTAAATTGAAATGGAGTATGATACTCAAAGGATGAAAGCAATTCCATACAGCAGCAGCTGCTACAAGAAACATCTGCTAGTCAGTAGGATTGCTAGAGAATAACAGGTTTATTCAGTGCTTTCAATGACCAAGATGATACTCACTAAAAGGAAAGGTTAAAGTAGTGGGTTTGTTTCCTTTATTTTTCTCCTGATTTTGTTTTCCTTTTCTTTCTCCTCAGAGCTCCAGAACAGCTCGTTCAGAGGAAGACCAAGACTCACTGTGGGATGCTTGGGGCTCTTGGAGTGAATGTTCACGAACTTGTGGAGGAGGGGCTTCATATTCACTGAGGCGCTGCCTGAGCAGCAAGTAAGTGGGTGAATGCTTTTTGCTTTACTGATGGGAGTATTTAACCTACTTGTAAATGTCAGACCATAAGGTCTTGAATCATGCTGAAACTTCCAACTTGGTGTCAAAAAATATTATAGTGATGTGTTTTTTAATTCAGGCAAGCAGCCAACATATTTGATAAGGCAAGACTCCTTTAAAATATAGTGAGAACCTTTCAAAATTTTAAAAATTGCCTGAACAGCTTGTAAGTCTGCCAGCTACTGAAAAGTGAAACCTCCCTACACTTTCACCATTTAAACAGTAAGACTTTTCATGTACTTGTGCCAGACTACAGAAAATTCACTAGGTTTAGCACCCCACAGTCTCAGCCACACTGAGACTATAAAAGCATCACATTGACCCAACATGGCATATTGAGCTGCATAAGAAAGAACAGTATTTCTGCAGAGGATATCTTAATGAATGAAATTTTAGATTGATATTCCATATCAACAAACCTTCCCTAAGAAGGAGAAGGACTCAGTGCAAAAGTGAAGCCTGAGTTCTCAGTCAGGCGTCTGAGATTTTATTCCTCCCCAGTTATTAGCTTTCAGTGGAATGTGGACAAGTCATTTGACATCATTTCCACTCTGTAGTCTATCTAAGTTCTACCTACAAAGTTTTGTTATCAAATACTATTTCTATCTACCAAAAGAAAAGGTTCATTAGTAAACATGGTAAGCAGTTTACCAGGTAACAATAAACATGGTATATATGATAAAGAGATTTGTGACAAATAACATGAAGGAAAACTGCAGACACAAATATTGTGGCTTAATGCCATCTCTGATAACTTACGTGTCGTAGTATTAAAAATATCACAATTTTTTTTCATGCTGCATGTTTCTTTTGCATTTTCTTTCATGTGCTTATAAAACTAGTGTTAATGAACTGTGAGAATACACTCCAAATTGTTATCTACGTCAGAACTTTTAATACATGATGCCGTTTAGTGAGGACAAGAAACAGCACAAGGCATTGAACCAGAAGATCAGAGTAGAATGTTGTGCATTTTAGCTTCATCTGTGGACAGTTTGGTCTCTCAATTCCAGCAGTTGTTGAGTTGACAGTGTGCAAAACCCTGCTGGAGAAAGATAAGTAAAGGTGTCTATTGAAACCACTGAAAACCCTATTTCATTACTCTAGAAAAAAAAACCACACCAAAGTAAAATGAAACAACTCAGCAACAAAAACAACAAAATTTACCAAAAACCAACAAACCAGCAAAAGAAGAAGA
>WBNH01004804.1:0-67804 GCA_013401255.1 Urocolius indicus | reverse complement strand
GCTGGACAAAAACCACCACACCTCTCCATTCTCTCTCCACTCTCTCTAAGAACTGAAACAGCAAAGCATTAAATGGATAAATACCATGGGGAGGGGCGGGGGAGGGGCAGCAAGTAGAGCAGGAGATGTGTGCTGGAATAGGGCACAAATGTAACTATCCATGATAATAACATGCTTTCAGAATAAACAGGATAAAAAACAACAGCAATACTCCCCACCTGACCCCAAAGGTATGCTTAGTGTAAGAAACTAACCAGTCACTGTAGTTCATTCCTCTTAATAACTGCATTCGCTATTGCTCACCTGAAGCATTACAGTCAAAGCCCTGGTAAGATATCAAGACAATTACTTCCATTTACTTACAACTCATAAGACCACATCTGGAGTATATCCATGTCATTTGGGGCCCTCAGGGCATGAAAGTTATTTACAAACTGGAGAAGGTCCATTAAAGGCCACTAAGACGGTTAGAGAGCTGCAATACATGGCATATAAGGAAATGGGGTGAAACAACTACTGTCTTCTGCTGAAGAAATGAGCTAGGACCAAACATTTCAAATAGTTGCACAGGGAAAGACAAGAAGAAATGGTCACTATGGAACATCAAAGGAAATTCCTATTGGACTGGAGAACTTCAACACCAAAGAGGTTCAGAGACTGTAGCATCCCTATCTTTGGAGGTTTCAGAAGCTGACTGGACAAGGTCCTGAGCAATCAGCTCTCACATGGAAACTGTCCCAGCTTTCAGCAGGGCTTTGGATTTTACATGTTCCAGAGGTTCCTTCCAATCTCAATTTCTGTATTAATTTCCTAAGAAGTCATATAGTTAACACAAATCTGTGAAAGAATACTATCATGTGTATTGGTCTTTTTATTTGTCTATTGGAGTCAAGGTTATTTGGTGGTCCATTTCAACCCAATGCAGAGTATATACATCCAAGCCATGGGCAGACATTTTCTCCAGGAGTATGCTGTGAGAACCTCTGTCAAATGTTTTACTAAGGTCCAGGTTGACAACATCTACAGTTTCCCTTCATCTAGTAAGTGGGTAAAAAAAAATTATTCTTGATAGAATTCTGTGAACAAACTCTTATTGTGTGTTCCTTAACTGTAGTACATTTGTTTCTTATTAAAACATCTTGGTTTTTACATAAGACCGTGCTTATTCTCCCTTTGTAATTCTTCATTCAAGTAAAAATCAAGCTGAAAATGAAAAAATAAAAACTGCATAGTTGCAGGAACATAAATTTGTCACAGCACTGAAGAACAAAGCTAAATTTCCTTGCTCCACTAGCAATAAAACATTGTGTCAGAACAAATGCAAAATTTACAGAGGTTTTCAGACCCTAATGTCATCTCTCAGAGGCAGTCAATCTTGCACATAAATTAAGAAATTATCAAGGAAATATGACTACTGCCAACTCGTACTTGAAAAGTTTGGATTCCAGGGAACATCCAGTGAAGACTGAGCACATAAGTCTGTGTCAGCACCTCCCCCGAGAGAAATTATTTCCTCTTGTCTGTCTTAATCAAAGTCTAACACTAAAAACATCTTTACTGGTGAAGTCCAGACTCTCAAGTTGATAAAATTAATTACTAAAATTACCAGATAGAAGAGTGTAAGCCACAGACAGCTAGGGTAAAGCACGTGAAGACCACAGCTACATAAATCATTGCTGAAAGTTGCTTCTGCCACAACAGAGCATGGATATATCTATCAGGAGAAGGTGACAATTTTTTTTGGCCCAGGACCAAATACATTTTGTCTGATTGATACATAGGCCATATCAGACAATGCTTTGCCTTATTAGTGGCTTTGTAACACAGTACAGGATACAGTAGACATACCAGGATGTCCTGGTTTAGGTCCATCTAGGAACAAAGGACCACTATTAGCAAGAAGTACCAAGGGCCTTTGGAATCCCAAAGGACCGGGAGGGTTCAATTGCCACTTATGGTCATGAGCAAAAAAGATAAGACTACTCAACTTGGGGAAGAAAACAAAAATTAGTTTACCACCAAACAAAAACATAACAAACAGAAAACAACAGTGTGATGCCATGATGATGAGCATAATTAGCCCTTTAAAAACACCTTCCCTCCACCTCTCCCCTTTTTCCCAGCTCTTCCCAGGCTCAGAGCCCTCATCCCAGTGACTTTACTTCCTCCTCCCCTGAAAAGCTCAGGGAGGCAGAGAATGGGAAGTGCTGTCAGTCCTCTAACAAAGGCTGCTGTCATTTGTCTCTCCTCAAGACAGATGGAATCCTTCACTGGTCCTCTCTGCTCCAGTGTGAGGTCCCTCACAGGCTGGGCAGCCCTGCACGGGCTGCTCTGATGTGCATTCATCCCAAAGGCTGCAGCACCTGTCCACCTCTGGTGTGGGTCTGCTCTGCAGCCTGCAGGCTCTCCAGCACGGCCTGTGCCATGGTTGCCTCCCCACACAGTCTCCTGCCTGTCCAGGTACACTCACCTGTAGCTGCTGGTGGCTCTTAGTCCTACCATTCCCCTCCATGGGTTGCAGGACAGCCTGCAATCTCACCACAGGTTGCAGAGGTTTCTCTGATCCAGCATTTCTCCTTCCTTTCTCCATCTCATCCCACCCCTCCACCTCCACTGGAAATATCCCTCTTAAATGGCGATCACAGAGGCACCAGATTGGCCTGGCTGGGCTGGAGGTAGGTCCAATTCAGAGCCGGGGAATGTTTTGAAAGCTTCTTACTGGGACAGCACTGCAGCTCCCTCCCCATTACCAAGCAAAAAGTGGTTCTACACAAACCCATGACAGGGCTGAAACAACTGTAAAGCAAAATCCATTGGTTCTGCAGGTTAAGGTCAGCTAAAAATGTCAGTGTGGCATGCCAGGCTGACAGTTGAGTTAGATGGCATACAAGCACACATAAGCAAACAGACTGCAGCACGTCAGTCTTTTACTGTGTTGATGAAGTCAGTGTCATGGTTGAACTGTCACTTGGAAGCCAAGAGCCTAAAAGGATATTCTGCCTGGAAAAGAATTAAATTAGCTGTGGGGTTTGTAATTTCCACATACATAAATGCTTGAAAGGACTAACAGACCAGTGGGATAAATAATTACAGTGCAATCACTTAAAAATACATGAGGTACATCTGGTCAAAGGTTAATAACCAAAAAGACAGTCTCTAATACATGCTTACAAAAGGGTAATCGGGGACCTTTGGCTCTAAGCTGCTGGATAGGTTTAGCAGCTTGTTAGCAGGCTAGTGCTTTGGTACTGTTTATTATTAAAGAGAACGCTGTGACACAATTGGTGTACAGTTAACGTACACATTATGTCATAGCTAGAGGATCTAGTCCTGGAAGAGGTGGTGCAGGTGGAAATTAGAAACTGTTTGAGGAAAGAAGCTACACCATGAAACACCAGCAGTGGCTCAGCAGGGTATCTAGGGCTGACAAAGGAATGAGTGAAGTCATACTTAACACCATGCCCTTCCTCTGGTAGGAAGCTAGACGACTATACTGTTATTCTCTTCCTGCTTATCTGCCTGGGTTTCTCATCTGCATAAAGAAGGAAAGAAGGATTTGAAGAATAGAACCACATGCTCATGGGTTTTGTCCTCATAATTGGATTTGGGATCCCAGTTTATCCCACAGTGCCTGAAAGGAGTGTTGTGGTCAGTGCGACACTGTTGTTACAGGGGAAAAGGAAGAGATGGGAAGGGTTT
The DNA here is from genome assembly GCA_013401255.1 of Urocolius indicus. Taxonomy (NCBI): domain Eukaryota; kingdom Metazoa; phylum Chordata; class Aves; order Coliiformes; family Coliidae; genus Urocolius; species Urocolius indicus. Next base: position 64,105 of record WBNH01004804.1, on the reverse strand, counting down.
CCAAAATCCACACTGTAACTCAGCAACTCTTCATCTTTGCCTCCTTCACCCTACCCCCAGCTGAAATAACGAAAAGCACAGTACTACAACTGTGATGCTAATTGCCTCCCTCCCTGCAGCACCACCTCCCCCTCCCCCATCTGCATCTTTTGCCATTTTCTTTCTCTTCAATTGCCTACCACCACAATTCCCCTTTTACCATAAGCCTACACTCAGCTCCTGGGAAGATTTCCACTGAAAACTCCAATGCTGCTGTACAAGTTACAGCTGACACTTGGCATGCCACACCAACATCTGTACAGCACATAATGTTGAAGGCCCCGCACTACACAGCTCCTCTATGAGCTTCCTGTGTGTTCCAGAGACCCTGTCGGGTAGGAAACATTGCCTGCCCAGGGCAAGCATCACCACCACAAATGGAATGGGCTCTAGTGAATACTTGAGCCAAAGAAGCCAAAGGCTGAAATATACCATCCTGCTTACTCCTGGGAATGGCTGTTTGTCCCCATTCATCAAAATCCTCTGGAAACAAAAGAATAGCATTAAGTCACTGCAGGCCCATCTGCTTTGCCTCAAAGCACGGGGAAGCCCACTCACTGCATTCCACTGGCTGCTGAGCCATTTGTTACTCAAGCAAAGCTTCGGATTCATTAATATGTACATTAGCAGGTTTTCACCTATTTTATCTACATACTGCCCTGAATTTACTTATAATATAAAAGACAGGTCTCAAGTGGAGCAAAATTTAAACAAAGAAGGTGATGCAATCACTTAATGAACAAATTGCTGCCAGATTCCCAGTTGGGGAAGTTCGGTTCTGGAGATAATATTTAGTTCTTACAGACAGACCAAGCAGTGGACTTTTCACAGCTGCAGTCTCTACAGCCATATGTGTTTCACAATCTACCTTTTTTTTTCCCCCAGCAAGATCTTGAAGCAATACACTCTGAAATACGACACAAAACCAGTCTGCATTTAACCACAGGCTAAACTGATGCATTGTGACACTGCCATCGTTGGGCCATTATCCTCTAGTCATTCTTAATTATATGCCTGCAAGTTAAAAATCTAATATATTGTGACAAAACTGCAATTTGAAAGTTGCAGAGTAAGCAGTTTGCTAACTTGGAACAACATGGGATAGGATGCTGAGATTCAGAAAGTCACACTGGGTTTTCACCACGAGGAGAGTGTTCTTTACAGGTCAAAAATTGAGTAAAGCTGGGGTTTTCAAACACCCTTCAGATAGAAAGGTGGCTGAACCATGCCATTAAGTCTTCAGGAGGCCAGGGGTAGTTTCAGTAGATTTCACTTTTTTAAAAACTCAGCATCACTGACAAATATCATTAAGTATTTTTGTGGGTGCTGGAAGATCTGAATGGAAGCATTTAAGAAATATTTATTCAAAAGTGAATTGAATGTTAAGTATTATTTTGTCTTTTGTTTAACTATTAAAGCATTTCTCCTTTCTTTCAAAACCTGGGAATCTACTATTTTTTTGTAACAAAACATGGTGAACTGTAGTTAGAATTAATCTTTTCTTCAATCATCCCAGCACCAGAGACTGACATGATTACCAGTCCCTAATAAAAAGCAGAATGCAAAAAAGATATCTGAAATTTACTTGGTCCCAACCAGACTACAACAATCAGACACTAATAAGAAACAGTCACAAATTGGTTAGATGAACTAGAACCAGGTCAATATGAGAAGACCCTGTGTTATAAAAATATGTAAGTTCTAAAAAGTTATAAATTAACTCTCTGGGGGTAGAAAAAGGAAACAGAAAATTCGTATCAACTTGTGAACAGTTAACTGAAAACATATGATGGGCATGAGACAGACACATTGGAATGGCTAATGCCAAATCTTATCAATGCATGAAACTCCTGCTCAACCTGTCGTGGTTAAAATAAGGAACTCAACACCACACATAATTTAGAGGCAAGACTCAATGAGAAAGCAAACAGGTATAGGACTTAACTTCAGAGTGTTAGGAAGTGTGGAGGAGTGGAGCACACTCCTACCACTAGCAGCTTAACTGACATTTGATAGAAGGTATGGAGAAAACTTGAACAAACTTGAGCAGAAACTTGTCCTCAAAGAGCTCTATTAGGAGGGCTCAGTGAGGGCAACCCTATTTTTCCCTTCAAGGCTGCTTTTAAAGTTGAGGCTCTCATCCTGGTCCTTGCCTAAGCTGTGCCACAGCCATGCACCCCACTGATCTTGATCCCAGCCAACTTCCCAGCTTGGCTGTAGGCATACCTCACTGCTATGGCTGGCATCGCTGATCCTGGTCACCGTGTCCAGGTCCAATCCTGATCCTGACTTGACTTCTGACCTTGATTTTAAACCTACTCTGTCACTATAGATTTGCTTGGTGGTCTGGTTCCTGAGCTGAACCTGACTACTCTCTGTCTGCCTCACTTGGGGTATGGTGGAACTGGTCCCTTGCTGGTGAAGCCACTGCTTCTACTGGCCTTGTCATGCTCAGTAGCTGGCCTCCATTACCCGAGGGAATGGCTTTGTGCTTGCTGCACTCTGACAGGGAGCTACAACAGCTGAAGCTAGCAACAAGTATTTGCTGAGAAATAAAATTTGACACTTGAAAAATGTCCTCGTTTTTCAGGACTGGGATGCTGACATCTGCTTTGAAGCTGTGCAAACAGCCACATCTACACTACTAGCACAGATCTGCTGAAGCTTCCCCTATCTAGTGCTACCTACTGCCAGATGTGAACAACCAGAGTTAACACAGAGTCACTCCATCTGAAAACTTGGGCCATAGTAATATAATTTCTCTACTTGCCCTACAGACTTCCATAGGAGCTCACACATTGACACTAGACCTTCTACTGAGGTGCATTTTCCTTGGCATCTTTGTCATTGCTCATTGCTTAGCACAGAATTAGGTGACTAGGATTTACTAAATTAGTAATTGTTATAACGCACAAAGAGGAGTAAAAGGACTAAAGGTCCAATTCCCTCCAATTCCATGTGCAGTCCCCAGCATGGACCAACACCAATCTTCTGTAACTACACACCACCCTCTAGATCCCAGTAGCTCTCCTCACTGTCCTACTGTATGCTTTTCCAATGGCTCACTTGACAAGACACATTGTTCTCCAGTTGATCATCTACAGCATACTTCAGAGGATTTTGCCATCCCCCTTGAGGCACTGATACGCTAGGAGTTGTACAAGCTGAAGAGTTTAAATCTCTGTATCGCCACGTTGAATAGGCCACATTTCATTTAGCCTGCAACATGTCCTGCAACAACAGCATCTCTGCATCCACATACACATCCTGTGTGCTATGGCACCAGGCAGCAAAGCACTCTGACATCTGAAAATTCAACACCAGGGCATTTTTGACCAGAGGAATAAATTCTGTCCTCCCATTTAATCTAGTCTTTGCCCTCTATTTCCACAAACAAAAGTCTGAAGTATAGTATAACGGAATTATCCTTACCCAACAAAGTTAAACAGGAGTTAATGACCAGTAAAAAGTCTGTGTCAAAACAGAGAAAGTTGTATGTTCTTTAAGTGCTCTCACATATTTGTTTTGAATAAAAAGTATCCTACTGGTTTCAAAATACAGAGGTCTCAACAGCAGTTTTTCCCGTATAATGTTGCATCTTAGAAGAACCATCATTAGTATGAGAGCTGGCTAAAACCCAGAACTTAACAGGATAAGAGATTTCAGACACCACATACCACTTTCTTTTGCAGGCATGACTTTTTTAATAGAAAATAAACCCAAAACATTTTTATTGACTGTACTGTAGATAACTGTACAGAGTGTAAACTTTAATATTTCACCAGATATGTGAACTGTTCTGGACAGAGTTACCAAGCACCTTCATTTCAACACATTTTTTTATATTTACAGTAAGATATACCTGATTAAGTGTATGAATAAAATGAATTAAAAGTTATAAAAAGGTATAAAAATATTTTTAAATGTTTATATGGTGTGTTATTTCATGATAAATATACAATTAAAGATGAACTTGTCATACAGTTAAGACTCCGAATTGGCACTGTTGAAAACTATTACTGTAATATCTGAAGAAGGAGTGAGGAAACAGGGATGTTAGATTACTGCTCTGAGCATGACATTGTCAAATGTGTTCTGGCAGAAGGCTCACGAACTCTGTTTTTTTTCTACTGTTGCAGGCTGGCTTGCAGGCCAAACTACACTCCCAGATTTGTACTGTTAATCTGACATAGGAACATGCATTTTGATTTCTCCCCGTCACTCCAAACTTACTAGTTATGATGAAAACATCAACTTCGCTTTGATTTTTGGCACACCTTCTTGCTTTTACTGAGTAACTGGTATACAGATGGGGCATTACTATCTTTTTTCTTTTAAGCACCAAGACATAAATGACTTTTCTGGAAATCAGATTTTTAACTGCCATAGTTTCTCATGGTCTACGAAAAGGCATGACATGGTTTGCTAAAGAAGGATGTCTAGGGTAAGAGGCAAAGGCTGATGGAATCGAACACAGAAATACTATTTTAAAAACTCTCATGAAACAAACATAGCTGTGTCGCCCTTTAAAGCCAAACACTTCCAAATGAATCAACACCTACTTCTTTGATGAACTTTTGGCAGTTGAGATATATATGTAAAGTCAGTTTAGTAGATTTTAGAAAACTACTCGGGAACTTATCTCAGACATAAGAAAAATAAATCTCTTAAAATCCAACAAAAAATTTCAAATACATCTAATAAACTGTGCTGGTTATCTATAAAGAATCACATGCTGTGGGAAACAATCATATGTCCCAGGGTGAGAACTACCGTCACAGCACACACATAAAGTATTTCCATAATACAAGAGGCAAAAGTTGAGACTCAAGTTTTGGAAGTGGAAGGACTGGTAATGGGAAGGAATGCAGTTAGGCATTAAAACTGTCATATTACTCACATCTGTCCTTGGGACACTTTGCTTGTTTCTCAGCCACAAATATGATGGGCTAAGTATGCCACTGCAGAGATAACCATTGCACACTCTGAGGTATAACCCAGTCTCAGGATCTGAGTCATGCCATCATCCTCTTTATTCAGTTTATTACTTGTTATTTTAATTTTGCTGACAGATATTTCCTCCTATCCCACCATGGGTGCAACTAAGGCCTCCACATGTACTTTTAAAAGCAAGGGGATAATACTACAAGGAACAAGATGCAGTTGGACTCAACCTGGGCTCTGTCTTGCCCAACTGCTATAAAACATTCATTGCCTCTGTGTGTGTCTGCATCTGGGGATTGTGGCTTGCTGTCAGCAGCATGGAGCACTTATCTTTAAGGCTTGACTGTCTTGATATGAGTGAATTGTTTACAGCACATTTCCAAAAGGTGTCTGCTGCTCTAAAGCTTATTTTACTGCTCAGTTTCTCTCTATGCAATCCACTCCAACTGTATTGTCAGGACAGCGGCAAGAACGGCCTCCTGGGGTAGCCAAGCAGAGGTGAGTACAACCACCATTATTCACTGTACAGTAGTTATGTCCTGGAAAAGAAGAGATGGGAAATTTTCAAGAAAAACAAAAGCAAAACCACAATAAAGACCACATAGATACAGAAAAAAAATACAGATTTAATTACAATAATAGAAAAACAAGCCATAACAAAACTGAGAGTGAAATAAAACTGCTTTGGAGAGATGAGAGTCAACATATTCCTTTTGTTAGCTTCAGATATCCACTTCGAAATAAAATCCAGATACCAGGACAGAGCAGGACAGGCAAGATGAAAGAACTGAGTTATTCCAGAAATGCCCTTCATAAATTGGTCTAGTGGTCACAGACATTAGAATGAAGAGATTGCAAGTGAGAAAACACAGAAAACACATGTAGGGACAAAATCCAAAATGCTACAGAATATAATTCCCACTATAGAAACATGAAGGAATGACCCATGAAAACAAAACAAAACAAAACAAATCACATTATTAAGGAAGAGGACATGGCAAAATGAAAGAGAAGACAGTGTTGGGAGCAATGAATCTGAAGGGAAAGGCATCTGTGAGAGAAAAACACTTGATATAGACATATGATGAGAAAGAAAGGAGACCAAGGTTCTGAATATTATAAACAAACATTCGCTCACAGCATACAATATTGTTTTGTTTTACACTGCCTATCAAAAGGGACTTGGGAATTAGCTAGTAATAACAATGTAACTTATTTCTTAACTGTGATTTTCATATGCATTTCTAAGCTCTAAACCAAGCTTTTGATTAAATTAATTTTCACTATATATATTGGATAATTTGAAAAGAAACCATCTCAGGGGTTTTTTTCAAGCCTAAACTAAAACCACCACAACTTCTAGAATTCCAGACACGTTGTAATAATAAAGAAGGGAATTCTTCTCCTAGCTGTGACTTGCTAAGAACAACATAATTGAACAGCAAGATTGTTTCCCACAGAACTAATAATTCCAAGGGTATCAACTTCCTCTCTTCTGATCTTCACAAAGACCTTTACAATAACATACCCAAAAAACTTAACATTCCAAAGAGCAGAAGGATCATCCCAGCCACTCTACTACCTGCTTTTTCTAAACATCCCTTTTTTAAAAAACACTGGATCTCATTAAGGACCTCCAGAAGACCACGAAATATCTGTAGCTTAAACTTTAAAATAGTACATAAGGCCCTAGCCATGAATATAGCATTCATTTTAGATGATGACAACACAGCACCTTTTGCCATGTCAGATCCTCATGTTGATTATACACTTGTGCTTTCACAAATTCACCCCTTCTTCCCTCCCTATTCTGGATTCATATTTTAACTACAACTGCCTTTATATATTAAAAAAAAAAAAAAAAGATTACGTGGCTTTAAATTTCTTAGTAAGTGGAAATCTAAGGTTCTTCTATTCTACCAGTTCTTCACTAACTACCTAGGTCAGTTGGTAGCCTGTCAATGAGAGCTGCTACTAAGTTCCTTTATAGGCTGAGGTGTTGCACTGTAGTAAAAACTCGAGAATCATCTGGATTACCTCCTGGGCACTGAGCAAAGGCTGTAGTGATTCCATAGAGACGGGAGCGCTTCTGGGGCTGGAAGTTATCATTTTCTGTTGAAATTGTGCGATCCACTGCTACAACAGCATCCCTACCATATGCAGAAGAGAGCATACAGAAGTGAGATGAAAGTGGAAGTACTGGTGAAAACAAAACAACATTAAAAAAATGAAATAAATCTGAAGTGGATTCTTGTTTTACAGTTACCAGGCAATGACAGAAGCAAAATCTTCCAAGACCTCATCTTTCCTGGACAACTCAAATATGTCAGAACCTTCATTCTAGGCAGCTAAGAAATTTATCTGTGAGCCACATTACTAATTTTGAAGGTAATCCCAACACAGGACAATGTCCCTCTACAGAAACACATCTGTTACTAGTTTTGACACATTCTCTATATTCTGCCTCTCTGACATTTTCCGTGGTATAGCTGAAATTGCAGCTATTAGGCATAATGCTTGTGGACAATGCTGTATTTCAGGTGCAATCTAATACCCAGAAGGTATAATCTGTCTTTTCTTCCTAAAAATAAAAGGGCAGTCAACTCACAGATTTTAAACACAATGCTTCTGATTTATACCAGCCTATTCTAGAATACCTTTTCCCAGCTGTTAGGCTCTAGCTTGGAAATCTTTACACAAGTTAGTAGTTCTTCCTGCTGCAATTGATGGAGCTGTTTGTGTAAGAGTTAGCAGACAGAGCCCATGCAGCCATTTATGTCAAGAAAAGAAAAAATTAAAAAATACATGGATAGATAGATTTTTGGCAAATTCAGTAAACTCTAAAGTCTTGGTCATATGTCAATATTTTAGATCATTTGCAACAAAAAAAGTATCATCAAGTCAGTAAAAATATTTTTTTTTTGTTTCTGATTGAACATTCAGATAATATAGGGCATAGAAAGTCACAAGTGACTAATTGCTGCCCTCTACAATGCAGTAAATGGAGCTATAAGGGAAACATGTTAGCTCCCCGCTCCTTTCCCCAAAATGTTCAGTCTTAAAGGACAAATCACTATGCTGAAAATGAAAACTCAGTTAACTGGCAACATCAACAGGTCAACTCTACAGACTCAATCTGCCCTCCATCAGCTATTGCCAGGAGAGCAAAAAAAACAGGAACATGTGAGAGGGTCAAACATGAGAAATGCGGTGTGTGTATACTTCCGAATAGATGAAAGCATTCCAAAATTTCTTTAGCAGATAACATACCTTCTCCAGTCTGTGTAGTATAAATTCTTCCCATAGCTCGTAACACTAAAAGGATACTGAATTCCTTCAACTATCTTTCGTCGACCAAGCTGAGTAGGGTTCATGCATTCCAGCCTCTTGGTACCTGGATGTAGTGAAACAAGCCTTTTAAACAGACCAAGAGAGCTCTCATGAGGAAAAGATAAGACTAAATATGCAAGCATGATGAGGGTAAAACTTCTTTGGAAGTCTTTCAGGACATTGCTTAGCCAAAGCCCTCCCCATGCCACATCTTTATATCTGTCAAAGACTAGACAGAAAAGTACTTTGGTCCTAATGCTGATCAATGCATCACCTAACTTACAGAAACACAGATGCCACATGCAGCCATGGCCATTGTTCACAAGATGAGATTCCTGCTACAGATACCAGCATACTCAGGCTTCTGTGGAAGCTGACAGAAGGTCTTTCTGGAGGCATACTTTTATCAGTCACCAGTCCCACTGCCTCTAGAAGGCATTTATGCAATGTTAGTTTGATGTGCATGTTCCTAAAATGCTTGGTGGGTTGCCCATGAAGGCAAGACTGCAGGAAGAACATCTAACTTCCAGATGCAAGTAGTTGTAAAGCTGCTATATACATTGGGGATGTTGCTAGGTAATACAAACTCCTGTAGGGTTCTCTTAAGTAGAAGGTTTCAGAATTAGGGGAAAAGGAAAACAGACAAATGTGAGAACAAGACAGGAAGAAAGAAAAGTAAAGAAGATCTATCTGAAGGCTGGAGAAAGTGTCTCATAAAGAAAAAGAGATTTTGATATTTTTTTGTTCATCAAATATTTGGAAGGTGACTTGAAGTGTAAAAGGACTTCCACAGGAGGAGATTTCTGGCAGAATCTATGGGGAGAATTACAGTAAGACTAAAAAAAATGAAAATTCAAATGAGAATTAAAAGCACACTTTTTTTTCACTGGTAAGACACTGGCACAAAACTAAAAGGTAGAAGAATCATCTCTTGATCTTTAAATGTAATGTGAATTGCTTTTATAAGGCTTGCTTCAGTCAAATATAAGCCAGACTTTGCCTATGCTTACAGGTCTTAGAACAATAGTGCCAGGACGACATCCTGTAGGGCAAGATTAGATGAATCAGTATTTTATCCTGATCTTAATTCACATTTACTTCTAGGTAATGCTTAGGCCTTTTTGGAGGGATAGCCATATAGAAGACAAACAGATAAAAACCTGTTGCATTCCTAGAAACTTCTGTGATCAGTATTGAAATCTTTCAGCCTACACATAGTCTCATGTGAATGCTACAGTGGTAGGAGCAATGAATAAATCAAGATTTATTAAAGTCAAAAAGAAAAGAATGAAGTCTAAGATGCAGACCAAAGAGCTATTATCTTTAAGATTGTACACACTTATTCTACTACTGCTATGGACAAAGATTTTAGCATCTCTTTACCTGCATCTACCCAGCATAGCATTGAGGAATAAAAATCAAACGTCAGTCCATTTGGTAACCCAAGGTCATCTTTAACAAGAGTTCTTCTGTTTGTGCCATCCAAGTATGAGGTTTCAATTTTAGGAGCTTCTCTGTTCCAGTCAGTCCAGTATAAGTTTCTTTAGTGGAAGAAAAAGGAAAGCATTAAGATAGTGACTGATCTCAAAAGACTGTTGTAATTAAGGAAAACACTATGGACGCAACAGCAACATGCACATACTCTAAATCATGTAATAATTAAGGACCACATTGCACCTTGATGGAGCAGTAACAAAACTGCAGTGCCATTAAAAACAAAAACAGCAAAAACACCCAGAAGAAATGCTTTCCTGATATTGTTTAGGTTATGTTCAAGGTGCTAGGCAAAAAGACCTCTATTTCAACAGTCCTGAGGACTATTCAAAATGTACGTCTACAGTTCTCCTCCTCACCACCCATCACATCTGCTCAGGCTAACCAGCAGGAGCATTTGGCATACATTTGCAGGATTCATTCAAAACTACATTTTTCTTTTCAGTGCACCAAATAAGCAACCTGCAATGGAATCAGAGTAGTTTATGGTCAGCAGGGAACCTAAGAGAGGGTCGTTAATTCACTGATGCTTTATTATTAATGGCTAATTTTTAGTGGTTTTTTTCCTTGGATACACATTCTGTGGCTGAGAATTTACAGGTCCCCTCAACACAAGCACTTTTGTTGTTTACTCTTTAACATACACAATCTACTAGGAGACAGAAGTCCATCCTGCTTGACCTGAAACCAAAGCTCTACTCCAGCAGTAAGGTTCTGCATGAAACAGAGGTCTCTCCTCAGTCGAATTAAACTTGAGCCTCTATGTTTCTTTCACATCATGAAGTGCATTAATTTTTCCTTATTATGCTGCCACTTCACATACATCCACAGATGTTTACTCTAGTATTACATGATTATTACATTTAAGTTTGTTAAAAGAACTGGAGAAGTCAATAACACTACCTTTCCATTCAATTTTGTATGAGTCAAATTTTAATGGATCACTTGCATTCTTTTCTCACTACAAATCTCATCTGCAAACATCTGGAATGAGAATGCCTCTTCCAAGAAACTCTCTGTGAGTGATATAGTATATTTCTGTTCATAACTGAATTATCAGGTAAGAGTATTCCAAATGCCCATTATATAATTTAAGCAATCATTTAGTAGAGCTTCCCAGCAAATTAAGACTCGAACAAAAGCCTCTTTCGTTCTGCACTCTGACTACTCTTACTGAAATGTCTTTTGTCAGCAGTGGACAGGCTACAGAAAGTTGAACCAGGACAACATCAGGCAAGTTCAAACATTAACGAAGACATGCAGTACTACCATGGACTCTGTAGTACTTTTAATTTCCCTGTATTTTCAATATTTCCAATATTCAGAGAGAAAAAAATGTCAACAGATGAAAGACCACATAAAAGTATGTAGATATTTCCACTTTTGCAGGCTGGAACTGTAACTTCAAAACATTTACACTTTCCCAGGCTACTTCTATGACTGCAGTTTACAGGCTTGATTTTTAAAGTATGTAGTTATCTGCATCTTCAGACAGAAGCCTAATGGGACCTTCCCAGGGAATTGAATGACAGAAATGAAAATGATGACACCATGGGAGTCTGCAAAGAAGAAATGCCATACAGGAAGAATGGCTGGCATGATAGAAATGAAAATATAGAATTGCTTCATCTGGTATTTTTAACCAGATTTTTTTTTTTTTTTTTTTTAGGTAAGAACAAGAGTTGTCATCCTACAATCAATGTACTGAAAACAAGGCACAACGCTCTCAACAAAATATCACAGTATTAATTAGCAGGTATTTTAAATGTCTTATTTCCAGTACAACACTCAAACATAGGGCAAAAGTAAATTGATATTTTTCCCTTTGATAGTTGTTTCAGGGAAAGCTAGTCCTATTATTGTCTACGGACAGTCTAAAAACATGGACAGATAGATAAGACAGATAAGATAGACAGACAGACAGAATCAAGTTTTGTGTCTATCTTTCGACAATATATCCCTACCCTCCCATAGGATCCACAACAATTGCTCTCGGGTTCACCAGGCCAGTGTCAAAAAGGATGCGACGCTGGCGACCATCCAGTCTAGCCACTTCTATTCTATCCAGTTGAGAGTCAGTCCAGAAGATGTTGCGACCTAGATGATCTACAGCTATCCCTTCAGGACTTCCCAAGTCTGCAGGAGAACAGAGAAAAACATGTCTAGGCATTATGTTTATTCCCAATGTCAGTTTCATAAGCATAGGTTTTATTGCAATTTTTGGCTGTGATCCAACAAAAGCTGCTTCATGTCATTTGGAGGAGGAATGCCCATTTTGCCTTATGAAGTTTAAACGAGTGGAACTTGCAAAAATACACAGAATGGCAAATTCTATAAGAAACAAATTCATCATGCATACAAGTTTTCCTGATGGTGTGGACACAGAAAAAGAGTTGATATCACAGAAATAAACAGTAGAGATTATCAGAATCTTATTCAACCCTTCTTAACAGGCCAAGATCTAGAATATATGTTATAATTGGGATAATAGGGTAATGGGGTGAAGCTGGAACACAAAAAGTTCCATTTAAACAAGAAAAAACTATTTCACTGTTCAGGTGAGGGAGCCCTGGCACAGGCTGCCCAGGGAGGGTGTGGAGTCTCCTTCCTTGGAGGTCTTCAAGACCCGCCTGGACACGTTCCTGTGCAACCTGATCTAGGTGAACCTGCTTCAGGGGAGTTGGACTAGATGATCTCTAAAGGTCCCTTCCAACTCTACCATTCTATGTTTCTATTATTCTAATCCTTAATATTCACCATTCGGAACTGGCATATGTGGCACCCCTCTGAAAACTGGACTTGTGATAAGTTTAGCCATGCAATACTTCAAGATCAAGGTCCAAAGCACTACGAATAATGATATTAGCTAGCTGATGGAATTTAGATGCAGTTCTTTGTTTTTGCAAAGCAATCATTTTTGGAACATGTTTTAGTACTGTATGTGCACAGTTTTTCTTGGACGGTTAGATGTTACAAAAGCAACAGGAAATAGCAGATAACTGCTTTAGCATTAGTAATTTCTAAATCAGATGGAGGATGCAGAAAAAATATATAGCACTCCAAGGTTTAATTCAGCCACTATGAAAAACTGCTGCATACTTTTCAAGGTTCATACATCCACTGTATGTGCATGTATGTGCAGCCTGTGTGGCATGCAGTGAAAGTACAAATTGATTTTAGTTAATTTCAGTTTCAAAAGAAAAAGAATAGTACATGGTCGCTCCTAAAAAGAGGGGAAGTGACCCTTCATACCAGCCAGCTGTTGAAAAAAATCCACATATCACAAAAATATCCAAGAATGACAGAACATGGCCCATTAGCTTTCTATTCATTCTCAAGTTTATTTACTGACAGACATTAAGCAAACAGTATGTGACCCAATCAACCTTTCTGGAAGAAAGGCATTTGGTCCAGAACTCTGGATACAACTGTCTACAATATGCTACTGTGACTTTGCTATGAGTAACAATCACACAACAGCCTAAACAGCTTCTACTCTCTCACAAAGGTGGATTATATCTACCACATTTAACCTGGACACATGATATTTTGATGTATATTCCTTACTGAAGAGGTGGAAAGGAACAAATAACATATATTTTACTGCTTCTGACTCAGCTTATACACAGGGGGAGGGCTAAGGATGTAAATGTGAATGTTATCTCTTTACACTTCCCAACTAACTTCACATTACTACTTGCATTTCTCCAGTGCCTCTGTGGAGTCAAATCTGTCATCTGCAAGAAATCACCTCACATATACCTCAGACTCTCAAATGTTCCTCCTTTTCTTACTAATGGCAGACACTGCTTAGAGTGGCTCCTTTCTGTGGTGATGGTGGTGACAATGCCCAGTCTCTGGGATCAGAAGATCATTAACTAAATAGTGGTAGAGGAGCTCCCAGTCTCTTTTTAGGAAACAGAAGGTTGTAACAGGCTGTATTATCTGCTGCCACTAATTCCCGGGAGACTCTGTTCTCTGACTAGTTTACTTGCTTCAGCTGTATGTCAGGAGACATAAAGAAGTCTAAAGTAAATGTCCTTTCTATCTGGTTGACTATGAGCCAGAAAACAAACAAAAAAAAATCAATCCCTCATGGATTATGGGGTAATGAAATATATAAGCTTCAATATCACCATTCTCTCCAGAAGCACAAATATGCTCCCGCTCTAGCTAGAGTCACAGGCTCTGTTCCAAGGGATAGGCTCAAACAGACATGTACAGCTGATATGACTTAAGCACCTACAACAAAGAGGAAAGCTCTCCTTCCCAACCAGCCTCCACAGCTGCAGAGCCCAGAAATCCTCCACGGGCTATATAGCTACAGAGACGGATGAGAACTGTATGGGGCTCCACAAGAAAATATGTTTTCGCAAAGCAATACGACTTGGATCGCATGAGCTTTAACAAACAAAAAGTAATGCATTCCACAATACATGTGAACTGAAGAAAGCAGCTGCAGCTCACAGAAGGAAAAGGCAAAGATCAAAACAAAACAAATTCTCATGAGTCTTCTGAGAGGGAAACTTCTTCCCTTTTCCTGAAATTTTAAAGTTTCAGTTTGGGCCAGCATAGAAGACATCTGTTCAAATACTGAATGTTCAACCTTATTTTGTACTGAGCCCGTTAACATACAGAAAGTGCAGCATTGCTCAACATTTCTTCAGGAACAGCATTTGCTTCTTATGCAAACAACAGAACAGAGATCATAAGATATCTTTATGCATACCATGTTTTTTGTAGCAGATAAAAATCATGAGGTTTCCACATGGCATTGAAGCACCTTGAGTTACCCAAAATAATCAAATGTAATTGGAAGCCTTCACAAATATTTTTCTAAAATTTTACACACTGCAAGGTTTTTAATGCTTACACCCCCCCATTAGACAGACTAACCCATATCCATATAGAACTTTTAGTAATAGTAATTTCCTTCACTTTAAAAAGTGTGGAATCTGAGAGAACACTTTAATAGTGGAAGTTAGAAATTTTTTCCCCACAGAACTTGTGGTTGCACACGCACATGCTTGCACTACAGGTCTCTTTCAGATTAAATACATTGGCATGAAAAAGAGGCCTTAAAAATATCTCAGCCATCAAACTGTACAGAAATACAGAGCTCCATAATTGTTAGAATGATTAGAGTTGGTCTTCAGTTCTCCCTTTTCCCTTCCCAGGACAATAAGAAGATCTAAGTCACCTCTGTCTCTCTGCTGCCTCCAAGAGCCTGGAGTCCCAGCCATTTGATCAGAAGAAGGGGCAAACTACTCACAAGTACAGGTACATTGTTAGATTATGTAGGGAGAAAATTAGAAGGTCAAAAGCCCATCAAGAAGTCAAACTGGCATTAGAGGTAAAGGTTATTAGGAAAAGTTCCATAAATACATTAACAATAAAAGAAAGACCAGGGAGAGTCACCATCGCCTATTAGATCCAGAAGGAAATTTGGTATTAAAAGATGAGGGTAAGGCTGAGGTGCTTAATGCCTTCTTTGCCTCAGTCATTAGTAATAGCAGTATTTCCACTGGGGAAAGTCAGTTCCCCAACCCAAGAGACAGGGACAAGGAGCAAAATGTCTCCCTACAATTCAGAAGGAGATGGTCAGTGACCTGCATTGATGAGCACAAATCTATGGGGCCGGATGGGGTACATCCAAGAGTGCTGAGGGAACTGGCAGGGGTGCTCACCAAACCACTGTCCATCATTTATCAGCAGT
Source organism: Urocolius indicus (assembly GCA_013401255.1). Lineage (NCBI taxonomy): Eukaryota > Metazoa > Chordata > Aves > Coliiformes > Coliidae > Urocolius > Urocolius indicus. Next base: position 48,582 of record WBNH01004804.1, on the reverse strand, counting down.
CCTGGCTGACTGGGGAGGTCCCATCTGATTGGAAGTCAGCCAATGTAACAACCATATATAAAAAGGGATGGAAGGAAATGACAGGGCTGTCAGTTTGACTTCAGTGCCCAGGAAGCTGATGGAACAGGTCATCCTAAGTTCTATTAGGCAGTACAGGCAGGATATCCAGGTGATCAGGCCCAGTCAGCATGGGTTTATGAAGGGCAGGTCCTGTTTAACAAACCTGATCTCCTTTTATGACAAGGTGATGCACTTCTTGGATGAAGGAAAGGCTGTGGATGTTGCCTACCTTGACTTTAGTAAGACATTTGACATTGTCTCCCACAGCGGTCTCTTAGGGAAATTGGCTGTTCTTGACTTCGATGGGCTATACACTTTCCTGGGTGAAAAACTAGTGAGATGGCTGAGTCCATTGAGTTGTGGTCAACGGAGTTAAATCCAGCTGGCAGCTGGTCACAAGTGGTGTCCCCCAGGGCTCAGTACTGGGGCCACTCCTGTTTAACATCTTTATTAACGATCTGGATGAGGGGATAGAGTGCACCCTTAGTAAGTTTGCAAATAATACCAAGCTGGGTGGAAGTGTCGATCTGCACTAGGGAAGCTCTACAGAGAGATCTAGATAGGCTGGATCACTGAGCCAAGGCCAATACCATGAGTTTCAATAAGGGCCAAGTGCCAAGTCCTCCACTTCAGTCACAACAAGCCCCAGCAGAGCTACAGGCTTGGGGAGGAGTAGCTGGAAATCTGCCAGGCAGAGAGGGACCTGAGAGTGTTGGTTGACGGCAGCTGAACATGAGCCAGCAGTGTGCCCAGGTAGCCAAGAAGGCCAGTGGCATCCTGGCCTGTGTCAGGAACAGTGTTGTCAGCAGGAGGAGGGAGGTGATCATTCCCCTCTACTCAGCTTTGGTCTGTTCTCCCTAGTAACATACAACAGAACAATAGGAAATCGCCTCAAGTTGCACCAGGGGAGGTTCAGGTTGTATATCAGGAAGAACTTCTTTACTGAAAGGGTTGTCATGCATTGAAATGGATGCCCAGTGGAGGCACCATCCCCAGAGGTATTTAAGAGATGGCAGGATGTTGCACTTAGGGAAATGGTCTAGTGGTTGATAGGGCTGAAACAAAGGCTGGACTCAATGACCTTAAAGGTCTCCTCCAGCTGAAATGATTCTATGATTCTTTGATTCCAAAGCACAAACTCCAGACAGAAATTCTCAACAGATCCAAAGAAAACTGCAGCTAATTTACTGTAGAGAATTAAAATTGGTTAATCATTTTGCTAAAATAATTTCCAAAATTTTTGTTACAATAGCAAAGGATCCAAAGCAATGGTGACCTCCTCTCATATCTTTACAGGTGTTCTAGGATCACTAGCATTCAAAAAGTGCCTCCAGTTATTTTTGTTGGTGTTTTGTGGTTTTTTTTAATGTCCCTCCCTACCCTTCACTTTGTTCTCCAAACCCACCCTTCCCCTTAAACCTTTTCATCTAAAAAAAGGTTTTCGTATTTAGGATGCATGAGCTCGCACTTAACCTTCTAATGAAAGTGAACAGGAACTGCAGTGAGCAGCAGAGTCTTGGAGAAGAGAGCAGAACTGTAAAAGCACTAACTTCACAATACTCTCTAATCAAATTCTTGAATCCTTGAGCAATTCCAAGGGTGAAAACCGAACAATGTGGATTTACTGACTTTTATTTTACAACTTGAGTGGCAGGCATGGAAAGTCACAGCTGAAACAGTTTGTAATGACCTCTCATCTGCTGGATCCTCAAAGAGAAGAGGACTATATATAACCAAATCTCAGCTGTCCAGAACAAAAATTCAGTGACACCCAAAGATCATATTCCATGTAGACATATAAATGCAACTCTTCAGTCAGCTTTAGATTTGATTGTGTTCAATACTCATTCAGTAGCAAACTGACATCATCCCCTCCTCAGTTTGTAAATACATTGAAAATGGTGGGTCTACCCCATCACATGACCTAGGTTTTTATGATAACCTTCCTTCTTTACATATTTATGTCTTATAGCCCTTGCATCATTGTAAGCATGAATAACATCTATCTAACTGAGCTTAACCTACCCATGTGTTCTATTCCTCATGGCCAGGGACTTTGTCAGGAAAGATGCTAGACCAGCATGGTTGACAAGATGTAACTACAAAAAGAGGTGTGCTACACAAAGGCTCTCAGGCTGGGCATGCCATAGTACAGCCAGTGCTTAACACAAGTAAGGGAGGCCTTGAGAGTGCTTTAAGTGCTTTGAGTAGGGATGTATTGCCCTGAGGATACTAGCTGTGCTACTCCACTGAAGTGGCATGCCTAAGAATGCCACCACAGGTAGAGAGCCAGAAAGGCCTCAAGCCTATCTCAGGATTTCTCCCCATAAAAGACAAAGCATCCAAAGCAGATGTTTTGCTTTGCTTTTTTTTTAACTTTGTTAAACACAGCAAGAATATAAGTACAGCCTAGGACTGTACTTGGATACATCAATTCTCTAAACATTCCTGTGAGCAGCTGAGACACAGTCCAAAGCCTAGACTGTGAGGCTCTGAACCCTGTACCTATTAATGCCTTAAGATAACCACTGCAACAGCCTGATTCTTCTTTCAAATCCCTCAGCCTTCAATTAAAATGTCCCCAGTGATGTTCACAAGACAACGGTTAGACAGATACAATACAACTCACTACCATTATGCTCCCACTTCTGACCTTAGATAAACAAAGCTTAAAGAGAACGGACTTCTTGCTTATCTTAGCACTGGAAAGGCAGTGAAGGGCTATTGCATAGGGAACAGATTTTCGCCATTTTGTTATCCAGACTTTTTAGCTATTGTCTATCCAAATAACACCAACATGTAATGCTACAGCTCAGGCAGTACCTGGCAAGTATAAATTACTACATTCAATTCTCTAATGCCATGCCTAGGAAGTAGCAAGAGGAAGAATTTTGTGCTGTTACCTGTTTTGATGATGGTTGTTGGCTCCCCACCATGCAGACTAGCCCTGCTGATCGAAGGGCCACTGATGTCTGTCCAATAAACCATCTTGTCCGTGCAATCATAAGCAACTCCAATAACAACTCTGTCCTGTTGTCCAACAAGCAAGTTACATCAATTTATGCTAAACAACAACTAATTCGCCAGCAGTACTAGCTTATGGATCCAAGTCTCAAGCCTGAAAAATTCTTAAGGAAACATTCTTAAGGAAATTTTTAAGGAAACATAGGAGATGGGGAGAAAAAGCAGAGAAAATGATTGGGTGACAGTTAACTGTAGAAGCTTAGAAAAATAAGTCCCTTTTAACTAACAGACACCATTTATAATGATCTTGTTTCAAAGAACAATTGTAGATGTTAGTACTGAACCACTGGTCTGACTTCTACTTTACTTGCATAACCATTTAGAGAAATTTCACGTTGTTATTTTACTTATGTGCTTTTCTCTTATTCCTTCCCTTCAAGAAGCAATAATGACTTCTATCAAATCTGTCTTGTGTTCTTAATATTCATCAACTTATGCATTCTGACTGCATTTCCACAGTACTACCTATGTAGCACCATTTGTTTCAAAAAAGTTTTAGTAAAGAAATTTCAAAAAAAAAAGAATAGCTGTCATGGTTTGACATGGAGCTGTTTCTGGTATGGGGAAGGGGCTGCAATGGTGGTTGCTGTAAGAAGTTGTTTGAAACTCTCCCCAGTTCTGAGCCGGACCCACTTCTGGGCTGAGTCATGTAGACACCTCCACAATCACTTTTTAAGAAGAAGAAGCCAGAAGAGGAGGGTTCTTCCTGTTCCTTCTGGTTCTGTCGTTTCTTCTTTTCCAGATGGTGGTGGTGCAAGGTGCAAGGAGTTGGAAGAGAGAGAGAAGAAGCCATGCAGATGCCATGGTGAGGGAAGAGAGGAGGAGGAGGTGTGATGGAGCACAGACTCCCCTGCATCGTGTAGAGAGGACTGGTGAAGCTGAGATTTGTTTGCACTTTGTAAAGATCCTGCATCAGGGGCAGTGACTCACTTCACTAAAGACCCTGTGCCAGGGATAGTGACTACGGCCAGAAGAGGCCATGTCCCATGTGAGGGATCCCATATTCACAGAAGTTAAAACTATGCCCAGAGGAGGTCGTGTCCTGTGGGAGGGATCCTGTATCAGCAGAAGTCGCAGCTGCTGGGAACAACCCACACCAGAGAAGTTCATTAAGGACTGTGTCCCATGGGAAGGACCCTGTATCGGAGCAGGGGAAGAATGCCAGGAGTCAACCTCATCTGAGAAGAGAGAAGCAGCAGAGCCCCTCATTCCCTGCTCCCCTGAGCCATTGATGGGGGGAGGAGGTAGAGATAGCAGGAGCAGTGAGATGAGCCCAGGAAGAAAGGAGAGATGGGGGAGGGAGATCTTAAAGTGTTCGTTGTACTCTTCTCATCATCCTGGTCTCTTTTTGCTTTTTGTTCTGTTTCTTGTAGGTAATGGAATAAACTTTCCTCCTTCCTCTCTAAGTCAAGTACTGGAGTTTGTTTTGCCTGGAACCATAACTGGCAGTGAGTCCTCCCTGCAGTTGTCTCAATCCACAACATCTTTGGTTATCCTTTTTCCTCCCACTTTTCTGGGGCTAAGGGTGGGGTTGGATGGGGGGCAATGAGTAAGAGACTGTTGTGGTGCTTCATTGCTGGCTGGGCAAAACCACAACATTAGCTTAAACGAATACTCTATAAATGGTTCTGCTGGAAAGCACATGCTCAGATACAAGGAACATATATATATACACAATTTTCCAGGGAGAAAAAAGTAGGACTAGAGTTTCAGCTTGGAGTTGAAATTCTTTCCCCCAGGCAAATGAGGCTTCCATTCATAATTTCACATGGGTTCCTAGATCTATCACTTTTGCTGCTTTTTTAAGTTGCAAGTTCTTAGAAAGATGGTCCAAGACCACACATTAAAGCAGATGCACAGGTGAAACAGATGCTTACATGAATTATATAGGTTACAAAATCTGAAGGCTGCAAAACATTTTGTCACTTTGCAAATACTCACATGGAGACAACACAAATATAACACTATTATCAGAGCCTGAAAGACTCATTTTAATTGAAAGTTTTAAGGGAGACTTGCATCTTATCTCATGGAAGCTCTTTCTTGAAGACATTCTAATTAATTAATTTAACCTATACAATAATAATATGTAAATTATATGTAAATAATATGTAAATAAAGAGACTAGCTAACAAGGATTCGGAATCATGTGTATTTAATGGCTTAACTACCCTATTTTGCACACAGTATTTTATTTGTATATTATTACAGAGGCACTTTAGACAAGACAAAGCTTAATTTTGCTCCCATCACAGTAGTTTGTGGTAACATTTACTGAACTGAATGTGTGCAATTTAGTCAGTATTTGATCTACTAAATATTCACAGCAAAGTGAAATAAAAAAAAAAGGGCCAGCATGCTACCTGGTAATGCTGTTACAAATACAGTAACACTGGAATGGAAACAGAAATCTCAGGCTTTGGGGAAAATAAATGGATCCAACGAAATTGGAAGTGAGAAGAGCTGGTGTGTGTCACAGGTGATAGAAAAGACAGATTGTCAGCATCAGGGATTCATTTTCAAGGAAAAAAGATTCAAGAAAGCTGTAAAAAGTGTGGGAAAAATATTTACCACCCACCAGGCTTGCACATGCAGGACACAAAAAAGAAGAAAAACATAATCTGTATATGTCTTTAGCCAAGAAGAGCACAGAACTGACTGAAGAAACAGGAAGAGATTAAGATTTGGGAAAAAAATCTGGGGGAGTAAGAGAGAAAAAAGAGCCCCTTGTAGGTCTCCTAGAATTTTATACCAGAGTAAGAAAGCTAATGGAAGTGAGTGTAGAAGAGTTTCTGTCATGAGCTTCTGGAGACGTGAGATCACAAATACTAGATTTTTGTCTTATGAGCTATTCTTTAAAGACAACTATTTTTTAATAGCTTTATAGTTTTAGGCTTTTTGACTAGTCAGGTCAGGAATTTTCAGTGACAAAGTGATGGGATGTTGAAATCTTAATCAAGAGTAAAAATGGAGTTTGGAGCTTACATTAGTAGACACTCTCATCTTTGCTACAAGTCTTCTAAAACACATGGACTTAGTACAGTAAGTTACTTACTGGGATATGCAAGAGTGCTTTTGCACCATTTTTCTTCATGCTGTTTCCCTCGAGTGGAACATGTTCAATTTTACCACTTTGGGCAAAAAGCAAGTGTGTTCCTGGTGGCAGAGGTACCGTGTCTGGTCGAACAGAGGGCCCAATAACAACAGGAGGAGCAGCTGTGCTCAGACCTTGTTAACAGAGAAAGAAACAGATGGGGGAAAAAATTAGCTTGTACTTAACAAGGATCCTTGTTATTTGCATAGAGAGAGATAATTACAGTCAGACTTCTTAGAAGGAAACAGCCCTAAAAGCAGACACTAAAAACTATAATCAGATGCAGAAACCTTCTGAAATTTTCCCCTTGGCTGACAGAGAAGGAGCAATTAACAAAATAGGTCTTTTCATGTTCAGTTCGGTAATTGCTCTTTTTTTTCAAATATTTAGAAAATCCTATTTTATTTTGCAGCTGAAGTGAGGAAGATGTAGGAAAGAATATCATTCACTTCCTGAGGTAAGTCAGTTACCACATTGACTCTTGTCATAGCTCCAAAAGGCCCCTCACAGTTTCAAAGCAAGGAAGAAGTTAGAAAACCATCTTCTTATGTGAAGGCCCATCACAGCTGTCCAGATGCCCTGGCTGAAGGAAAAGTGTATGCTGGAGTTACCAAAGGACTGTAGCACAAAGCATATTGTCACTGGGACAGCAAAGATCTGCATTGCTCGAAGTCAGTGCTGCATCTCAGGGACATGACCAAGCTCCACATTTGTGAGAAAGTGCAATTGGGTAGAGAGACACACACACACAAGATACAGTGCTTCAGCCACTTACATGGTGGTCGAACTCCTGGACTGCTTCTGGTGCCATCAATCTCATTTCCATCTCTATCCACGCACCAACAATATCCACTGCTAGAATGGCACTGAGTGGGTAGGTAATTCCCGTGCTCATCACACTGGGGAACAAAGTGACCAACTCTTATCTCCCTCTGGAAGAAAGTGCCTCCACTCCCAAGAGCTACTTCTCGTTCTCGCAGGCATTTGGTCTTTTCCGCTTCTGTGAAAAAAAAATAAAGACCAGTGAATATTTCTGTTTTAACTAAGAACAGTTAATGTATGCTGACCACTTATAAGGCAAGTATTCTTATTGCTGGAGGAATGTGGTTACAAATCTTGAAGGCATATGCCTTCAGTGTACCTCAGGAACAGTCCACTCTATGTAAATGTGACACATTTGCCTTAAACTTACATCATTTTATCTTTCACTCTCCAGTTTAAAACAGAACAAACAGTCCTCTGCAGCTTACTACATGGAAAGGTCATAAACAGAAGCTGGAGAACATTGTCTTTCTCCTTGAGGCACATTAACAAGAACATTCTCTGTTGGACTTGTGAACTCCCAATGTCTACTCATTTGGCAATTATCCACAAGCCTTAAAATGTGATTAATTAGCCATGCCATACAGTGGCCATACATTTAGCCTTAAAAGAAAGGCTTTAAGTTGAGTCTCCCTTCAGAGCCACAAGAGGAAAAAAAAAAACCAACATGAGGCAGATGCAGAGCTTTCTAGAGAATCTAGGAAATGAAACAAATTATTGCTCAGATGTACATTAAGTTGAGCACTCACTTGAGACTTTTGGACCTAAGACAGGAATATCAGGGACAGATTGTTCAGTGCCTGGTAAAGGCCAGAAAGAAAACAGGAATACTACCACATACTCAGAGAAACATATGATGCACAGTGGCTACACCATGCATATGTATTACTGTAGAGACTACAGATGAAAGGCTAATTTTCTAGATTATCAGGAGATTCAGGGATTCAGTTCTTTTGGTGTCAATTTTTCAAAACAGCCTGGACTGGAATATACATCTTCTTGTGTATTATCTGTGCACAATGGATGTATGAATACAATTTGCTGGAACGATACAGGAGAATATATTTTATCTGGTTCAGATGACACCAATCTGGTAATTAGTAATCCCTACAGCAGAAAGGTAGGTTGGTTTCTGGATATTCAGTGACTGTCAAATAAGATACGAGGTATTATTTTACAAGATATGAAGTTTTTTTTCCAGGGTATTGTTTTTAGGTGTTAATTTTCATCTGACGGTATTAGGCACTCCATAGTGTTTATAAGTGGGAGTGAAACTTCACAGTTCTTTAAAATTGTAGTATTCTAATGCCTTGCCACATAGGTATTATCCCACTTAACAGTAGGGCATCTGGCACAAAAGGAACATGGTCTCACAGCAGATTAGTGTCAGAACTGGCAATAGCATTCAGTAGTTCTTGTGAAATCATATAGTCAGTTAAACTGTTTTCTGTTTCATATTAGTTTTAAAACATTAGCTTTTGCTGTACGTAATATACTGAGTTTTACTGTGTAGTGTTGTTGTTTGGTCAATCTTGATCAAAATACTTTATTAATATTTGAAATTACATTGCCTTGTGTGTGTGGAGAAGAATATGTGTTGAAATAGTGGAAGCAGGTTTGTGAAGGGGCAAGTGCCACAAAGGTCTTTGCTTTTCCACTCCTGCCTTTAACGTGGGTTACAATACAGTTGAATGGCTTCCAGTAATGTCAACTATCATCCATCACGTAGCAACAACGTTTTACACTTTGACCTTTAAGGTGCTGCTTTTTGATAGAACAGATGCTCTGAACAAGTATTTAAAAGGTCTGTGTCAGGAGGATGGGGCAACTGGACAAAAGCTGGAACACAAAAAGTTCCATTTAAGGAAAAACTTTGGTACTGTACGGGTGAAGAATCCCTGGCACAGGCTGCCCAGGGAGGGTGTGGAGTCTCCTTCATTGGAGGTTTTCAAAACCCACCTGGATATATTCCTGTGTAACCTGATCTAGGTGGACCTGCTTGAGCAGGGGGGTTGGACTAGACGCTCTCAAAAGATCCTTTCAGACCCCTACCATTCTGTGATGGTGATCTGTGATTCAATAGGGAATGTCATCTGGATAATATATCCTTCCAGATGCCAGACATAATGCAACTAAAACACAATAATTGTTTTCCTTCTCTAGGCAAAGAAATCTGGGTTATTTTTACCTTACACTTGAGACTCCTGAAGGGTTCTCTGCATTGGGAGAGAATCGGCTCTAATCACAGAGGAGTATCTTTTGCCTGTCAATGATTTCTACAGACAGTTGGAAATAGTTACCACAAACTGCCTGCTGAAGAGGCTTTCACATTACACTTATTACATTTATTCCTTCTGTGGTTTTACGTTGCCTAGTGGACAGCATTAGCTATATGTGGCTCAGACTAGACCCAGCCCAGCTGAGCTAAAAGCTAATCCCATGTGCCTACAGACTGTTGTGGAGTAAATCACACAAATACAAAAAAGAAGGATAGTTTTTTACTATTATTTAAACTAGTTATGCAATCTAAAGCTTTGGACAAGTTTCATGCACCTGGACACAATTAGAGAAATATTAACGTCTGGAGAATAGCTCACTAAGCAGCTGAAATATTTGGCATCAGCTTTAATGTGGGTGGTGGACAGCCTTGAATCAACCTACAAAACCAGGACAGCCTCCGTTATCTATCTCAAATTTTGTTTGCATATATTCAATTCACAATGCAGTAAGCAGGTAAATGAAATATTGATTCCAGTAACCAGGATAGTTTTGCCAGAGTTTTGGAGTTTGACTTTTTTTTAGCTCCACTCATAAGAGAGAGAAAATAGAGAGTATTGATAAACTGACCCACATTGCTTTTGTTCACCACAGAACAAAGTCTTCACAGTGTTCATGTCATCTTTGAGAGATACTATTAGTTCCTACTCCGTGGAATCTGTAGAATCTGGTCAGTTTTCCTTCCCATCTGAAACTCCCAGAATTAGAGAATAACCAACACTTTACAATTTCTTAAAGTCAACAGACTAGATCAACTACACGGATGATACAAAAGGTGTGAGTATAGTCTCCCAGATAGGACCCAGTTGCTACACACAAAATATACTAGCATCACTGGTAACTTGAAATACTAACATCTATTCTATTTTAAGACAATATTCACATTTATATCTGTACATTTTATCCAGGAATACTGATGGAGCTTTTGAAGAATATTTATACAGCAATGATCAATACCAGTCACACGAACGGCCTGCTTATGCAGTCAGTCTCTCTAAAGTCAAGAGTCTAGTCAAACAAATTAATTTTCAACATTAAGACTCGGTTTCTATAAGGCAGAGAGTATGTTTTTTTTCCTTAAAAAAAACCCATCAACACTGATTTTTCAATTGCATAAAAAGATATAAAATACCCTACTGCTGCTCACTTTCAAGAATAACTGTGTATTTTATGGCTTATTCACTCCTAAAAGTCTCTTAGATTTATAATAACTTTTTTAACATTATGAAGTGTGATAAGTAATATATGTTAAAAAACCATTTGGGGAAGAAACAAAACCAATGTTACCATCTTCATCTGTGTCAACTCAGTCATTTTAACCTTTGAACATCCAGCTCCTTTCAACTCACTAACATGAATTTAACTGATACTGAAATTTAAAAAAAAACAAACAAACAAACAAACAAAAAAAACAAACAAAAAAAAACCCAACAAAATTAATTATGACTGTCCAAACCAGGTGCTTGGAATCTATACTGTATTTATTCTCTCCTTATCTCTGAATCATAGGCAGGGTTACTATGCTTACAGCTTAGAGGCAACTAAGGAAAAGTGAGCTGAATCCCAGTTCAGAGTTGTAACTTAGGCAGCAACAAAGACACAATCATCTCAGACATTGATGACAGCTGGCTGGGATAAACCGTCATGCAGGCATACATTTTACTCTGCATGCTTAGGAGAAGATGCTCTGATTTCCAAGTTTTCAATTGCATTAATTAATTGTCTGAAACAAGGGTAGCTGTGACAGTTTGGAAAATGAGGCTGACAGTAAATAAAGCACCTTGATGAGCTAACAGCACTAGTTAGACCAAACATAGTATTGGTACATATTTAGGTGCTACTTTGTAAGCCAGCTACAAGGGCTACTTTGTAAGCCCGCTACAAGGGCTACTTTGTAAGCCAGCTTCTAGGTACAGATCTTATGGCTAGTAACTTTCCCTCAGTACAACAGCTTAAATAAAAGAGATTTCTTAATGCTCTTCTTTTAATCTAAATACAGTGATATTTTGTCCAGTCATGACTCTTCAAAGGCACAGAACAATTAGCATCAGGAGAGTTCTCTGATCTCTTGACTGGCACGATGAAAACTTTCATTAACTACAACAGGTAGAGCTAAGTGCAAATAATGCTTGCCAAAGAGAAACAGGCCACTAACTATGAGAAGGACAAGACTTCATCACCAGGTAAATTAAGAACATTAAAATCAACCAGTAGATTCACAAAGTCACATGGAAAGTTACACTTCTTGGAATGCAACGTGTAGGCCAGCTTCTAAAGACAGACTCATCTTGGAAATCACAACCAATAAAAAAGCTATCAGCAGATAACTGTGAATAGACAGGCTGCCAGCACCCAGATCAGTACTGCAGGGATTGTGAAAGTGCGTAAGAGCTCAACATATACACAGAGAATGCTGCATAAGTACGAAGAAATATCAGGGGAGATGATTCAAGGAGTATTACATCCAGCTCTGGTAATGAGTTTGAAAGGACAGTGAAAAATTGAACCAGTGTACAGAAAAGAGCTCCCAAGAGGGAAACTGTAGTTTCTTGATGAAGAATTTAATTTGAGTTCCACGGATCATGGTACATACAATTCAGACTAAACACAAAGAGTGGTGCATCCTGCATTCAAGCTTAACCTCTAGCCTTCCTCATAAAAATGTGTATTTAAGGTTTTTAACTTTTTTTCAGTTGTTTGACAAACTAGCAGTAGTATTCTGGAATTTAAGAGTCACTGAAATAGATCATGGAACTTTAAAAAAAGAAATGAAAATGGCATGGATATGGAAAGTGGGTCAGGTGAAAAAAATACACATACACATTTCCCACATTAGCAAAGAAACAGAACAATGAGGAGTAAAAAAAAAACCAAACAACAAAACAAAACAAAAAGCCATACACAAGCATTTAAAGTCTTTTTTTGGTGATAAAGGAAAGCTCTTGCAGCAGTGCTACAGAAAATGATTTATGGACTTTTCAAAAAAAGATGGAGGCTGAGAAAACAGACTGGGAAACAGAGATGCATGGGACTCCTTCCCTTCTGTTTTTCAGGGAGGGTTAGTCTGATACGCTAAACACAATTCAATTAGTTCTACAATAGCATTCAAAATTTTTTAAAGATTGAACTACTCAAACAGGTTTTAATTTCCAAACTGAAGACACAAATGACTTAAATCTGTATGTGGAATCAGTATGTAATCAAAGAACACTTTAAAATTTCCTATGATGATCACTTTATTCCCCATATATCAATAGTTATAGTGATATTTTTAATTGTTGTCAGACCTTGCCAGAAAAAAAAACCCAAACAAAGTAACAAACTTCCCTTTGTCTCTTCATTTGCCTTTGTAATCCTTCACTTAGTGTTGCCCTGTTCAGTGCATTTCTCATGTGAAACAGACTGTATTCAGAGGACCAGCAAATGGCCGTTAACAGTCAGACCCCTAGTTCCAAGCATTTAGATTTGTGTCTGTTTACTAAACAGTGTCTGGGGTCTGCAGCAGTTGAAACACTCAGACATCTGGTTTTTTGAAATGGAAAGATGAAGCGTGAGGAAATAATGAAGTACAGACTTTCTTAATAGCTTTGAGCAGTGGGACATTCCAGTAACATTAACTCTTTCATTAACTGCTGGTTAACTCCTACAGACATTCTCTTGTGCATTACTCAAATCCACTTCACTTGTTAGCCTACTTGTTTCAAGAACAGTGGTAAGTTTTAACAGAAGGCTTCATCTACTAATGAAGACACCAAACAAGCAAGCAATTGTAAACTTGGATCAGAAAACAGTACAGCAAAAACATCTGAAAATATGAAGCTTTCCATGCTATTAACAACCAGGAAAAACTTCAGTGACTTGACCGCAGATAAGTAGATCAAAACCTTCGTGAGCAAAAAAAAATGGGAAGAAAGGGTCTCTAATTGCAATTGAATACAATACAGCCTCATCTGGAATCTCCATTCTGAAGCAACTTACTTTACAAATTGGGTGCTAAAGTAAACTAACCTGCTTTTTGCTAGGCTTCAGAAAACACATTTTGATTCTATCTCCTGGCAATGATTAACTAACTGTTGGATACATCCACTTTTAAAGTACTAAAGCTTCAGCAAGAGATGACAACCCAAGGGCAGCTATTGTTCTATTAACTCTCTAAGAAGGGAGGAGTAGCTAAGTTTCTTGTAAACATTGCCATTGCTGCAGACTAGCAGAGAAATACAGATCATCTGTACTTCAGGCAGAATTCAGCAAAAGTGAGACTTCTTATCTACACAGATGTTTTCTGCTCAGAGAATTTCATGAGCAGAGCCAATCAATACAAGTGTTTCTAAAGCATGTCTTCTACTGGTAGAACTACCAAAACCTGGTAGATCATCACCCAGTAAAACAGTACATACAACAAAATTCTCCAAACTATTTTGATACTTCCATTAAAGCTGTGATATGGAAACCATTCCCTTTCAAGACACAATTGTGTTGAGAACGGAAAGCCAAGAAGCATATAGAATAAGTAAAAAGAAAAAAAAACCAAACACATTATGCCACTACAAAATAATAAATACACTGTGCTTAGCAGCTTAGTAGGGACACTAACCACTGCATTCTTAAAACAATAAGTACAACAAACATTTAAGTATGTGATCACAGATACTCAAAAGAAACTGTATCCTGGTAATAAAATTAATTGGTTGAATTTCAGCATCCATCTACCAAACTACTTGTTTCAGCTATAAAAGACATGTGCCAGACAAGAACTGTTGGATTTTGCATCAAGTTATTCACATGGAGATTCTTCTCTAGGAGGAATAAATCCTGGTTCTATCAGCTAGTTTTCTACCTAAATATTTTGATGTAGGTCAGAAACATTAGGTAATTTATCTTAATTTATCTGGTACTAAAATAAAAGCATATATGGGATTTATGAATGGCAATTTAGTTTAAAATAATTTTGAAATATTGACAAAGTGGTTAAAGCTCGAGTTTCACAATTTAGCACTGCAAAACCTCCTACAATTTATGACAGAAAAGTCTACAAGTACTGGGTGATTTGACATAACACATGCTGCTAAGCTCATGATGAGCTAAAACCAAAACAAACACTGATTTTTTTTTTATGCCTTTCTTATAAACAATCCTTTGCCTTTGTTTTAAGATAGGAGTATCCAATTGTGCAAAAAAGTCAGAGATTCACGATTAGGAAATATAATGGTAAAAGAAAAATATTAAGTTTCAATATCGCATCAGGAAGTAATATCGTGCCATTTTAAGCCAGAATATCCGCTATTACAAAACCCTCTCAATTTTGAATCCCTAAATACTTTAGACATCATTAAGACCACAGTGCAGAAGCTGAATTATAAAGAGAACATTCCTCTTCAGTTACATTGCTTCTGGCTTTCTTTCTCTCTGGCTCTGTGCCTTTTTCACTCTTGATTGCACAGTCTGAGTTTCAGTTTGTTGAGTGATGTAGTGTTGAGTGGTGTTTTGCCCAATAGCAAGGATCGCAGAAGCAGGAGAACTGGGTTTGAATATACTCGGTTAGGCTTTCTTTCCTGGATGGGTTCACCATACTGCAAAACCTGAGTGCTGTCCCACAGCTTTGTCATGCTTTTAAATTAAAGTAACTGTAACAATGCTACTTTGGGCTTCAGGGTTCCTTTCTTTTTGCAAACATAGCTTCAAGATCAGGAGCTTTATACTTCAATAGAAGTATGGAAGGGTAAAGAACTTTCTGCTAAATAGAAACAAGCTAGGTAAATACAGAAACAAGTGCTAGCTAGAAACTGGAGTCTTTCTGGACTCTTGCTGCTCTACATGACATGCAGGCATCTAGATTCCACTGCAGACAACACTGCAGCTACTTTCATAGAATGGTAGGGTTTGGAAGGGATCTTTAGTCTTATCCCTCACTTTTCTCCTGTTGTTGCATTTCTTTTACATTTCCAACTGTTCCAGATGTATTACGATAAATGACTACTGTGCATGCAAACCAAATCAATCTGTGGTCAAAAGTTTACGTAAGACAACTTCAAAAGACAGCATCACCTTGAGATTGAGAACTGTTGAGGCCAGAACAAACAAAACATAAAATAGGGCAGGATATCATGGAAAAGTAATAATAGTGACGATACAGATTTTCAAAATTTGAAAGAGTAAAGATCCCAATCAGTCAATACACAATCAGTTGCAGAGAGGAACCAGATTAACATTCTCAAATTATATTTCTGGTCCAAGTTTCAAGAACTGTAAAATTTTACCTCCTAACACACACCAGAAACCATCCCCACGATAACCTGCCTTACACTGGCAGCTGAAGGACCCAGGAGTGTTGTAGCAGAAAGCATCTGGATGACAGTGGCCCTGTTGACATTCATCTACATCTGTAAAAGAGATCAGTATCAGAAAACCATTCCTCCTGGTGGACAAATCAGAGTGATGAAAGAAAGTGCAACTCTGCTGTATTACTTTCAGACTCGTATTTTAGGATCTCATTAGACTTACAAAACATTGGAAGAACATCTATATAGAAGAAAAAAGGAGAAAAAAACCTGCATGCATGTATTTTGGGTTCTGCCTCTGCACTTTGCTACTCCAATGAGTAACTAGCATTATTGACTTGTACAGTATTTTATAAATTCATGCCTATAATTCTCAAGGAAAATACTTAATACAGAAAGAGAAGTAGGATTTGGCCAGCAACGTTTCCAACAGGTAGTTAGGTAAAGCTTCTCCCCCACTTCACTCCAAATGACATGAAGTAGAATATAACTTGTCTTACATGGTCTGAGCATCATGTGTCACCACCACCTTAGTAATGTAAACTAATACAGTTCAAACAGTTCCAGAAGATGAAGATCTGGTCTGATGATTCCAGATACTACAATTTCTTTGTTTACTCCATTCTGGACCTTCAAATATTGAAGGGTGAATTCAAAAGTGAGGGGAGGAAATGACAAAAGCTTAATGCAATGCTTGCCTGAGAGACTTAAAATACAACATTTCCTTTTTTAAATGACAAGTAACTATAGGACATTGTAATGACCAGCCATGCTGTGTGATAAGGAGTATAAAAACCCCTCAACAAACAATGCTACCCACCTTCACAGACATGGCCATCTCCAGAGAAGCCAGGAAGGCATGTGCAGATGTAGGCAGATCCTCCGGTGTATACACACTGAGCGCGCTGAGGAGCGTCGCAGTTGTGTGTGCCTCTCTGGCAATGGTTTATGACATATTCAACAGCTGCAGGGAGACGTACAACAGAGAAGATGAAAATCTGCATTTTCCTGCACTGGAAGTTATGATATTCTGCTACACTAACCTAGCACTGACCCAGGGCTGTCATCACTTGGCAACAGATAGGAGCTGTGACTCACTCAATTAGGAGATAAACATATTTGTGGAGAGATTTTTGATCAACAGCAGAAGCCAGGATCAGTCCTGCAGCTTTTCATAGCTCTCTCATCGTTGACTTGCAGTGTCTCTGAAGGCACTGCACTGCTTCACACAAAATTTGTTTCAGACAGCTGCTGCAGCCCTGCCTGTGCTTACCTGTTATGTCAGAGAAGAGGGAAGGAAAACATGTTTTTAAAAATAGGAAGAGGTAAACTTAAAAAAAAAAAAGTTTGGGCCCAGAAACAGATGACATTCCAGTGTGTACATCTAGGAACAGACTTCCAGCTGCTGTAACAGTCTACTGAGGCACTCTTTACACAGTTGTTAGAAGGAGTTGACAGGGGATCAAGATGAGACTCTTTCATCACAATACCGAGGCACTTTTTACGCAATTCTTACGAGGAGTTGACAGGTAAGATGAGACTCTTTCATCACAATACACAGATGGAAACTACCACAGCATTGTCAGGGAAATAAAAAAAATCCACCATCAGAGCTAGATCTGAAAAAGTAATTTTTCCCATTGATCTGGAGCAGATGACTTCGTTGTTAGAATCACTTATATGTTCCATTTGATGAAGTAAGTTTTAGATTACAAAATAATCCATTCAGAACTGCATTCTAAATGCATAAGATTTGGAGTTGGAGCTCAAAGGGAGACCCCAAATCCTCCTACTCAGCCTACAAAAAGGAGAATGGGATTTATTTACAACACTGTTCTAAATATCTCCAGTGAGTCACACAGCTGCTATGGAAAAGCTGCAGTTCCATAAAAGCTGAGTCCCAGGGAAAAAAAAAGAAAAAAGGTTAAAAGAAAGCTGGTATCCCAGAGCAACCTGCAAAAGCACAAAGAGGGTAGCTGTTGCCCTTCTGGGGTTCAAATTGTTTGTAAATTATAAAACACCATGATCTTTATTTTCAATCTGTTGGGAAACTAAAGTTCTTCCTCCTTCTTTTTCAGTCTTAGAGATGCAAAGTTTGTTTTTGATAGAAGGGATCAAACTGAAGTCCTTCAAGCTGGGAAAGACATTACTTGGCACTTATTAGAAGTGTGAAACATCAGCTTCCTAAGACAGTAGTAGAGAGAAGCTAGTGAAGTCATGGTTGGAGAGAAGAGTATTCCCTTTCAAGTCCAACTGACAAAAGGGTAGTGGTGGACATAACAGAAAGAACATAAAGCTGCTCTTCCACATCTCTATCGCTTCCAGAGTCCTATGAGAAGCTGCTTTTTTTCTAACTGTTCTGCAACAAAGAAGAGACTTAGGGCTCACTGAAAGCAGATGTAACTGGCAATTCTTACTGGAGTAGACAATTGCACTCATGATGTAATGTAATACACAGCATGCAAAGTCACACTCTTAAGAGAAGCAATGCAACTTTCTGCTGTAAGATGAAAGCTCCTCAGTCTTTGCTGAACAACCATCTCAGCTATAATGAGGAAAGCTCTGTATACATTAGCTGGTCAAAGGGTAACTAAGCTTCCCTCACAAAGCAGTCATGAGACAAACATAATCCTCAACTGTTATCAGTTATTTCCAAAATAAACAGGAACTGATCCAAATATACTGAAAGAGTGTGTATAGGTTTTGGCAGTACAGAATTACTGTCAGGTTACAAACAAGGACAAAAATTCTAACTGAAAAAAAAAAATCTAATCTATATCCTATCCTGACAGTTGCACCTCTAAATGTAGGGTCATTACCACTCTATTATCTGCCACTTGTATATTTTTTTTATTTAGCTTTTGATGTTTGCAATATAAACGCCACCCAAAACAATCAGTTGAATGCTCTTGAGGGTAAACCTCATGGGGTTTCTTTTCACAGAGAAAATTCACTTTCAATACACACACCATACCATCATCTTGCAATTCTGACAACCACTAAATGGAATTTCTACAACTTTAGTGAAAAACAGAGCAAAAAGAAAAATTATCCCTAGTTAGTCCACCAAGCAAAAATTAACTTCATTTAAAAACTTCTTTTTTCCTGGAAGAAGCTTAAGTTTTAAAAAAAATCTGTGGCAACTACTGATTTTGAAGTTTTAATTTTCCATCAACAAACCAACTAGATTTCCTCCAAATCTCAAGGACTTGAACAGTAAAAGGATCTGTAAAAGTCCTTCTCAGAATAAGCCTGCAGTATTCAAGATACGCTTGTTTAGACCTGCAAGCTACCTTATCCAAGGGATGAATCTCTAAGTAAAATCTAATCTGTTAAATCTAGTTTAGAGATAAGAAAGAAACAAAACCCAGAAAGCCAAAGCACTACAGAAAATGCAGAAAAAGCTTTACCTCAAGTGAGATGTTGTAAAATACCAACAATTTAATAAGTGCTCACTTTATTTCTTCTACTTTTACAAATTTGAATTTTACTACTATGTGAAATCTTCAGCTAAATAATGTTACAGAAAGGATCAATGCACTCAATAATCATTTCCTCTTTTTATTTTGAAGCACTATGAATGGGGAATTTTTATGAGATGAAAACAAAGTACTTCTTCAGTTACCTAATGGATTGTTAAACACTAACTGCAACATTAACTCCTAAATTCAGCTCATGTTAGAAGTCAGCACAGATCTTTGAACTCTGATTTCTGTCTCTGTGAGATGAATCACAGCCTAAAAGCAGTGGGCTGTGCTTTTTAAGAAACGTGAAACTCACCAACACAAGTCTGCCCATCTGCTGCAAACTGGTATCCATCAACACACTCACAGTGGTAGGTTCCTGGCTGGTTATTGCAGACTGCATTGCTGCCACATAGAGCTGGTTGCTCTGAACATTCATCAACATCTAAAATATTATAAAGATTCCTGTTATTACAAAGATGCATTTAATACTGATGCCAGAAACAAAACAAACAAACAAAAAAACCCAAAACCCAGAAACAGCAATTGTTGAATAATAGTAGGCTTATGGAATTAAATCACATCTTGTATAGACCATATCTCTTAAGATATTAAAGGAAGATTTCAGGTAACTGTGTCCTCAACAGAAAAAAAACAAATGAGGTTCTATAATGGAGTCATAAATGGAAGGGACGGGAAATTCAGGAGCCACTGATAAAGAAAATGCACATTACAAAGTGATCAGAAGCAGTGATGACTACTTGGGGAGCATGAACTTCAGGAAAGGCATCTCCTTTCATTATCCATACACATTTCTAATCCCCTACTGTTCAAGTCACAGCACCAGAGGACTGGGAGATAGTGTGATGCTGCTGTCGTCATTTGCAAGTTAACAATTGCAGTTAGAGGGCTGTGTTTTGTTTTGCTTTTTATTAAAAAACGTAGCTCACTTAACTAATAGGGGTTATGCTTATTTCATTAATACACGCTTTCACCTCTTGAAAACAAGTATTTGTGCTGTTATTTGATTATACACCAAAACCAAAATACATTAAGAATACAGAGCTGGACAGAGCTGAGAAATAAAAGCCTCCTTGAACAGAAGGGAATCTCAAAGCTGACCTTGAAACAAGATTATTTCAACAGGTTCCACATATCTGTGCTCTGTATGCATGTGTGTACATCGTTCACAGAATCAGAGGGGTTGGAAGGCAACTCTAAAGGTCCAACCCCTTGCTTAAAGCAGGTCCACCTAAATCAGGTCACACAGGAACAATCACAGGCAAGGTGTTGAAAGCCTCCAGAGAAGGAGACTCCACACCCTCCCTGGGCAGCTTGTGCCAGGACTCCCTCACCCTTACAGTAAATAAGTTTTTCCTTAAGTTTAAGTGGAACTTCTTCATCTCCCTCAAGAACTTTTAACCCAGTTGACTCATTTTAACCTGAACCTGCATTACAGTAAATTTCTCACAGGCTTTATAAAGAGACAAACTGGGTAGGGAAAGGTGCTTTGGCAAACTAGTAAAACATATCCAAGTTTGACCCTTCAAGACAGTCAAATTTGCTTACTTTGATTACTGAGATAAATCAGGTACCTCAGCGTCCCTCTAACCTGTCTTTCCCAAACCCAGCCTCTCCGTACAGTTCATTTTGCTGGAACGGCTAGTCTTGAGGGTTCATACATCTCAAGCAAAACAAATTCTACATTAGCTGTCATTTTGTAATGAGAATTTTCTGATACCGTAACAAACATTTCCATCTCCGCGGAAGCCAACCAAACATTCACAGAAGAAATGGTTTCCAGTTCCTGGACGACATATAGCGTTGGTGTCACAGTTATGGGTACCGGTGTAGCAGGGATTCCGGTTAATATCAGCAGAACCATCTGACAGGAGAGACCATATTAAGCCACAATTACTCCAAGCAACAGGACTTAGCTAAGGCCCAGAAAGAGGTTGGTTTTAGTACACATGAAAGGGGATGGTTTTTGCACCAGGAAGAAGGGAACTTGCAGGGGATATACAGGACATGAGTTTTAGACACAGCAAGAGCATCTGTACTCCTTGCTACTTGTGCAAAGGACTGCTGAGCTAAAACAGAACTCACAAAAACTTCTCTACAGAGCAAGACTGACAAAGATAATGCATCTTCCAGTCACTGTCACTAGACCCAAAATACAATTCTTAACAGCTTTGTTTGTTAATTTCAATCAGTAGAACTTCATTTTGTAACAGAAAAAAATTGAGCGGTCTTTTGTTGTGTATCTGGTGTGTGTTTTTAAATTGCTTCTTTGCTTTTTCTCTGATCTTTTTGCAAAGAGACAAATTTGGACAGCTCATAAAAAAAAAAAGATATATACTTCATAGGTTTCCTATCAAAGACAAAATGCCATGTTTCAAGAAAATAGTTGTTTCAAAGGCAGATTTTATTCCTTGCTTTTGCCCTTTGCTCTGACAACACAAAAAAAATCATTAATGGAGGAACTATAAGCCAGGTAAATGATACACTCCATAGATCTGAGCAGCAATACAATATAGGTGGTATATTCAGAGTATTTCAAGGAACCAGACACCAACTCCACTGAATTTCAAGAGGAGAGAATACTACCAGGTAAAACCAGACACTTTCAGTCGTCCCATTTCTCCTCTTAATTGATGGACCTGGACTTGTACTAACACAGTAGATTAATTTAAGTCATTAATACCCAGCTAAGGCAGTCTAAAATTGTAGAAATGTGCTCTTAATTACTCACGAAAGAGAAAAGGAAAGACTTCCAAGTCATACATACCACTGATTGGGCCAATGGAGTTACTCATAGCATATCGCAGGATCTGCTCCTCTTGGTTATACAGGACAAACACACTGTCCACTGAGAGCTGCTGCGTTGCAGAAGCAACACGAAGAGACTCATCATGAACACATTCATTGAAGGAGATGGTCTGTCGCCACTGGTAGGCACCCGTGTACGTGGAAGCAATCCCGTCCCTTTCTGGTTCTGTCACTGTGTACTCCCTCGTAGATGATGAAGTGATCACTGCAACATGGCAACAATCACATTGATCAGAACAGAGAGCAAAATACTCTGCCAAATGCTATCTGTAGACTTTGGATAGAGGCTGAGTATCGTAAATGAAAAAATTAAGGGTGAGAAGTTATGAAAATGGATGTATTTACATACAAAGGGATTGTCATCTGATTAGGCTTACTCTGTTCTCAGGTGTCACAGTCTTGAGGAATAACTCCTGTAATTTAGCTTGACATGTTTTAAAAACTGGCCTTACTTTGTGGGTTTCCAGGTAAAGAAAGGAAAAATTCAACTCAGAAAACTCAACAGTAACCGACACTCACTTTTAGTTCATTGTAGTCTATTGGCTTTAGGCTTTAATAGAGTCATGATGAAGATGGAAAGCTGAGAGCTCCTGTATACTTCAACAGAGTTTTCTATATAGTGAAAAACTTTTACCAAAACTTTTCAAAGCAGAGGACTTCCCACCATCAGAAAGCTCCTCAGAACTCCACTATTCTTCATTTGGACACCAGAACACGCGTATCTCAATCCACTTGCAACATTTGGCAAAAGCTGGATTTTTGCTAAATCACAGCCTATCAGATACGCCATAGCATAGCAGAAGGATAGCTATTTGAGTACTGGTAAATCAAATCCAGTCTGAAGAATGTCTCCTTCCAGCCTCTGACTTTTTATCCAAGGGGACAGCATCTCTGCCAAGAAGGCAGACATTCTACAGAGCACACACTGCTCAAATAACTCCTCCAAAACTCTGATGATATTCAGCTCAAAGCAGAAGCTTCCTGCTGCTTCCAGCTCCTTCTTTGCCTAGTCTATAGCAACAAGTAAAGCAGCAAGAGGGGTTCATAACCACTACCAAAGCCAGATGTCAGTGGATAAAAGGCAGTGATGACGCAACTACACCATTTTCAGCTATCTCTAGCAATCAATGTGTGCACTTGGAGCAAAATGTACTCTCTCCATTAATCATGTGCACCTGGGTGCAGCACAGGCCACTTCCTCTTTATTGCTCTTTGACAGCTGGGTTGGCTGGTCAGCCACAACTCTCAAACCTCATTTTGGTTTTGCTGTGTTGAAACACCCATAATTTTATCCAGGAAGAGGAAGGCAAAAGAAGAGGGATTCCCCTGTAAACAGTGAAATGGAGAATGGGTCTCTTATGAAATCTCAGTCAGAGACAAGGGAGAAGGAGAAAAGTACTGAAAAAACAATGGAGGAAACCAATAAGGGAATTAAGAGGCTCCTAATTTTCTGGTCAGTTGTTCAAAATCAGCTCAAATAATACTGACAAGTGCTTCTTAAAACCACAGGGCACAGCCACTGCAATGCAGTTTGCATGACACATCCTGGTAAATAACTGGTTAGCACAGTCTTGTCAGAGAAGACCAAAGCCCATTTAATAACATTACCACAAAAAGATGTATGGCAGTATATCTCCTACTGAAGAGCTGTGGAACCTTTGCAACTTGTACAACTGTCATCAACAGTGTAAAGTAAGCCCAATTAACTGGATTGTTTTGCAAACATGAAACTCACTTTTTAAAATAAAAAGACTATAAATATTTGCACTGTCCCACTCAAAATCTACCTTCTTTGGGGATGTGTTCCTAAGATGCAAAAAGCAACTATCTAAAAATTGAAGGGCCCTAAGTACACTCAGTAACAAGGGAATAATGTTTTTCAGGTTGTCTTATTCTCTGCTCTGAGAACATGCACTTACTCTTAGCTTCATTCTTAGTGAAACTTACCAGAACTAGAATAGTGATAGAGTTCAGTATATGGTTCTATATGGACTGATGCACCAGATGGTATTTCAGGTATTCTGCCCTCCATTTCTGTGCTGATAGTAAGATGACCATGCTCATCAATTCCACTGAATTTCTGCTTTATAACCAGCTTCTCATTGTTGCCAAGAAAAGTTACTTCAGTCTGCCGTGTAAACTCGCCACCTAAAGAAATAGCACTAGTTAAACCACCTAATAGTGGTTTCTGAATCGTTCCATTCAAAGCATTATTTCTAGTAGATAATATATAAATTACTATTTTTTTGCAGGCTTCGATGTAGCATACTTGCTAAATTTTTGGGTTTCTACAGAAATAACTTTCAGATGTATACTGATAATATCCTTGGATATTGCAAGGAAATTATCTTTTCTTAAGCACTGAACACATAAAATTGCAAATCAGCCTGGAGAAGCAGGGATTTTTAAATTAAAAACACAGTTAAAAATGGCAAAGGAAAAGTCCGTTTTAGATAAAACCTCCCTTAGGAATACAAGGAGATAAAAAAAAAATTTAAATCCAGTACATCTGCTTCCAAATCAAAACCAAGTGAAATGTATGTTATACATTCCAGAACAAATTTCACACACACCAAATCAAAAAAAAAAAGAAAAAAAAAACCAACCCCAAACCAGCAACTGAATTCATAGTACGGGGTTGTAAAGGATAAAAATTTAAAAAGAAACACGTGTTCTCCTCGAACAGACCGGATCTACAGCTTGAATTCATGTGCACAAACAATGAGATTTGGCCTCTTATTGAAAAGCTGTAACTGGGAACTGGGCATCTCCTCAAGTAAGTTAACAGAATTGTTTGCATCTCTTGTAGGAATTGCTTCTGTCAAGAATTTCAGACCTTCATGAGATCAGATTTTCATTCCTTTTTCTCCCTGTTGGTACAATCAGGCATATTAACATTAGATTTCTTGTAGATATAGAGGTAGGTTTTGTCAGTAGCTCTGTACACTCTAGCAAGAAAAATCAGATCATTTTAAATAAGCTTTCTTGCACAGGAACTGGCCAAGGGAGTCTCCTTTCTAAGAAGAAAAAAGCATGTGTGTGCTTGTGCACTGACTGTAAATTTAAAAACCCAATATCTATAAATTATAAACAAGACTAATGGCGAAAAATTTGATTACTAATCAGTCCATTTACAGCTAAGAATAAATATGTTTTCATCCTATACTGCTTCTATATAAACATTTTTTTAAGACAGAGGAAAACATAGTGCATTTTTTAAACATTACTTAATTTAGAAGTTACCAGTAATACTGAATCCATTTTTATATCCTTCTTGTTCCACTGCAAACATCCATCCTATGATGCCTCCAATAGAGGCAAGAGGCAGTAAAGAATATCCCAAAGTCTCTGGGAGTGTGCTGATGGCAGTGTAGGCACGCCCTTGGTTCATCACAACATAGGAGTGGAGATCAGTGTTCTCAAATGTAACTGGAACAGGGTTATTTCCTACAAAGACTCTTCCTTTCACTTTCCCGTTGACTCTCTGAGGAGAACCTAGCAAATCAATGCAATGCATCAGAACAAAATAACAGTTTTCACATACTGTCCAAGGAATGTGTTCAGAGTGTTCACTATGCTCAAAGATATTAACAAAGATTGAAATAAATTGCAGCAAACAAATCCTCACAGAATTCAGTAGACAGGAAACTGCCTATAAACAGTGTGTTAATTGGCTTACATACATATGTATGTGTGTGCATGTGTGTGTTGTCATTACACAGATGACTAAGTGGCCAAAATTGCCTGAAGAGATACCCTTTATCCTAACTAACAATTTTGTCTGCAAGGACTTAAACAGACTAAGCTGTTACAGTCTCTCTGGCAGTAAGTAGCACACATAAACTTCTTTTGAAAAGAAAAAAAGAAACAAAAATCACACTTCACATCAATACTGACTGAATGTAAGTTTGTTCATTTCCTATTAGAAGGCTAACATCACTAGATGTTGAGTAATTGACCTGTTGTTCTAATCTATCATATTTCTTGACTCAAAACTATTGACCATTGACTGTCCATGTTTTACAGAGGTAGCCAGTTGGGATTGCTCATTTTCTTCTGTACTTGATTTCCTACATGCAAATTCAAGTTCCATTATCATCAAACCCTTCTTTTCTTTCTCTAGAGGCTCTCAGTTAATAAAGCTGAATTTAAGTAGATGGGTTTGCTTTGCTGCCTTATAAAACACAAAGTCTGCAGTCAGCTATTTTCGTTGTTGAAATGCATCTATATTGTGAGTCGAGTCACTATGAGGATTATAAGTGTATACACAAGAAATTCCTTTATGGATTTTACACAGGAACAAAGTTTGAACAGCTATCTCACAAAAATCTGACAGATTAGTCCTTCAGTAAAGAAGCTTAAGAGTCAGACAAAGAGGAGTCATGCTCTTCAGTTTGATGATCAAAGTTAATTTGTTCATCTCTTTGGGTTGACATTTCTGGTGTGAGGACTGTTTCAGACTACAACACATCAGAATTTCAGGACTAATTCTATCAAAAAACACTGGATGTTATACTATTTTACAATTATGTTAGTTAGACAAGGCTATTTTTTCTAGAAATTCATGTGAAGATGCATAATGCATACAATTTATGGCTTAAAACAATTTGCTTCATTCAAAAAAACCCACACTTCTTTACATACCTTTCAATGTATCTCAGGGATAAGTCTTTCAAAAAGTATTTAAGCACTTTCTTTTTAGTATTGAAAACAGGTCACCTCATTCAAGAATGCTGTGTGTTAACTGATGCTTATGGATCTAATTTTCCAAAAAGTTACCTTCTGCTACACATTGTCTGCCATTTCCTTTGTAACCAGCAATACAACTGCAACAAAATCCGTTGGGATAGTCTTTGCAAATAGCGTGAACAGAGCACTGGTGGCGGTTGTTAGAACAGGTCTGTTGGACATCTGTGTGGTAGCGAAACACTGTAGAAAATAAGACCAGACACTTGTATTTCATGTAATTACTCTGGTATTCACATGTCTCTGGTTTAGTTTAAAAATATCTCTACACTCATTCAATTTGTTTACTCATTTTCTCACAATTCCAATTGATTTTTGCAAGTTAAAATCTACTATTTTGCAGAAAATATCAGGGCTTCAGATGTTAGAGAAAATTCAATTGCATTGACTTCATCAGATCTATATTAATACAGATCAGTTAAATTGCCTTGATGAAACTAAAAGCACAGTCATTTTAACTTGTACTTGTTTCCAAACCAAACCAAAGCAATAAGGAACCTTTCCAACCTCAGAACAAAATATATCAATATGGTACTCAGGACTATGAACTAACTGATTCACCCTGTAATCCTAATTAGTTTACCCTATTATTTTGTGAAGATAGTAATTCTCACATCTGCCTCGAGAAACAACATCTGGGACACAATCACATTGTTTTTAATTTTCTAGAAACACTTCCTCAGGAGTTCAAATTGCTATGTCACCCTTGGGAAACCTGAGGCCATGAAACCTAAGCCAACAATTTTTGCAATAGTTATTATTCACAAACTTTTATATTAAATCACCTGTATTCAGTTACACATCCATGAAAGGAGAAAAGCTAGGTTTCAGTAGAACTGATTATAAAATTCTTACTAGGAATAGTTACTTAATGTAGTTATTAAAGTTAAGATCATACTCATAACAGTCCTGAGCAAAAGAGATGTGGGGAAATCAGTTCCTGAAGTGTCAGCTCTATAGATTCGGAGTGATTCAAGGTCCACAAACACATTGTAAACGTGCTTTCCTTTAAGCTTGAATGGGGAATCTGGCAAAATCTGAATCTGAGGTAATATCCAAAATAACTATCTTCATGAATAACACAGACTTACTAAATATGCCCAGATTTTCAGATATGAAGGTAGTGAGAAGGAATCTGATTCTTTCTCTAGTAGTTCAGTTTCTTGTGTACCTGGTTTTTTTTGCAGCCTACCCATTTTTAAAAGACCCAAGTTGTAAAAAAAGACCTTACCTATGCCAGTTTCATCAAATTCTTCCACATCTAGAACTTGGGGTTGCTGTGGGGGAAACTGCTGGACCTGGAACTGTCGAGGTGGAGCTTTTGCCGTTGGGAAATCTTGATGACTATAAAAAGACTCAGTTGAAGGTGTTCCTATTACATCTAGATATGGAGTCAGAAAGTCTTCAGCAGCTAGCTGAGGAACACTATATGTAACGTGGTGCTGATCCTCTTCTGTGCTGCCTATACTACTGGTAACGTACTGCTGTCTTATTTCAGTGGAGCCATAGTCTGATGTAAATGGTTTTGAAGTCATCTCCTGGTCTTGTTCACTGGACTCTAGGCTCTCCAAAACATTGCTGATCTTGGCAGGCACAATGCTGTCAGAGAGGCTACCAATCTCAAACACCCAGACACCTTGCTTCCCAGCATTGCTGCTTCTATCAAAGAAAAGCATATGCTAAATTAAAATGATCAAGTGCAAGTTGTGTGGTATTTCTAGCCTATACAAAATGTTATCCTTCACTGAGAAATATCAGGACAAAACTGATGAATTATCTTACTTATCTACAGGTACAGTTTATTCAGCTATAAACAACTCCTAACATTTGGGATAGCACTTTTTCTTCATATCCAGAGCTCTCTTCTTGAGACTTTCTAGCCTTCTTGTCTCCAAAGTGATGGAAACAGGAGGAGATATTTGCCACAAAGACCTTGCTAACACTTACTAGAACTTTTGAACTCATTCATTTTCCTTGTTGTTCACTTTCCTTTTTTTAAAAAAGTGAAACCAGGATAGACTATAAAGGGTTAAAGATTTAAATGGTTCTATTTTCAGAAGGGCTAAGTATATGAAAGTTCCTACCAGTGACAATGAAACTATAGATTTTTGACAAATTAGACCAAAGTCCTCAGGAAGGTGGATATTTATCAGTGGTAAACTTTGCAATGTCTCATGCACTGTCTAATGGGATCTTCTTATTTCACATTGCCTCATGCTACAATTAAGAAAAACACGGAACTCTGATGTTTCCTTGAGGAGCTTAAACAAACAAAAAAGCATACTTGTGCAGATTTCTAATGCTGTCCTCATCGTTAGCAATGACATTGTAGGATCCTGGCTTTTCCCAAAAGTAGTAGTTTGTAGAGGCTTGACTAAAGCCAACCATAGCAGGAATCTTTTCATCTTTGTTCTTGAAGTATGTGCTATAGAACTGCAAACTATCTTCTGGATAAAGGAAAATAGCATAGGAACTGGAGTCAGAAGAAGCTAAAGCAGCCTGGAATGTGTTTCTCTGTGGAAAAAAAATAACAACTATTTACTCATGGAAAAATAATCAAGATAGAAAACAGAAAACCTTTTTTTTAAAAAAAAAACCCCACAAAGTTAAAATCAGAATGTCCATCACACATCATGTACTTTATAGAAGAAATCAATACTACACAAGCTTATGCTTTGCTAAGGCAGTTTTAGCTTTAGCATGCATAAATATGAAAAAGAAAACACTATCAAAGGTAAGTTAAATCTGTTAGGAAATATTCTAAGAGATCATCTAAAACATAACAATTTTAAGTTCTGTAATATGCATAGGATGGTATATCATCTCCTTACAATAAAAAGCGGTGTGCTACACTAAATTGATAAATTCTGTAAACAGACAATTTATAAAAGAGCTCAACTGTTGCAAGTATCCTACCAGAGTGCAGAATTATTTACTATGAACATAACAGTTGTGTCAAGTTAGGCACAAGAAATTAATCTTTGACAAAATAAGATTTTGTGAGCAGGCTCATCAGCTGGGATAATTATGGTGCACAAAGGTACATATCTTTGCAGGTCAGCACCTGTTTTAAAAATGGAAAATGGTTTGTAAGTAATACAAAAATTAAATTCTAACAATTTCTTCATTCAATGACCTTTTTGAGAATGTAATGTCTTCTGTCCAGAAGAGATACACAGTTTGACGTTCCTGTTAATCCATATAACTATCAGATTTCAGGTAGCTTTAAGTCAAGATGACTTAGGAATCCTTTGAAAAATGCAAGCTAATTGGATTATATTGCACAGATGGAGGACAGGATATCCTACTGTTTCAGTTATTACCACATCACACTTCACATTCGAAGTTAATTGTCAGGAAGTATAAAGAAATCAGCTATATAGATTCAAGATTTTTCTTCTGAATGAATAAAATACTGAAAAACACAAATCAAGTCAAAATTCTAGAAACTCCTGTTTTGCTACAGCCTTTTCAACAATAAAATACATTCTTAACTGTATAAGATTAATTTAAACCCAAATAAATTCAACGCTTCAAAGCAACAGGTTACATCGATACACTTCAGCTGAACATGTGTCCAATACATTTTAAAGCTCTCATTAATATTCACCTTTCCTTCCAAAGTACGACCTTCTCCCTGTGCCTCGTAAGGAGCCACAAGTTTCCAGGTAACAATGACAACACTGCTGGGATCAAAAACAGATTCAGGAAAACCACTTTTGATATAGTCTGATGCAAGTTGCAAGATGTCTGAGGATGAATCTTCTCTGTAATAGACATTTCCACGTCCATCTGATGTGTCCAGGTCAGCCATAAAAGGTGCAATAGCCCCAAAACTGACTGGGAATTGACCAAGATATTTTTCTTCACTTGAAGGTTCATTCACTGCAATAATCCCATTAGTGGCAACCTAATAAAAAGGTGGAAATTATAAGATTATAGAATATAAGAGATTATAAAATAATCTCCCACACCTATGTGGTCTGGATTGTGAGACTTTCATATTATTTCCAAAAGAAACTGAATCAAAAATCAGTCTTTTCTATCTAAAGTAACTGAATTTTTTTCAAGGTTTTGTTTTTTATCCCATGTCATGAGCCCTGGGATTTCAGTTGCCCAAAACCAGAGGTCTACTTTACAGACAGACCAACTTTTTTTTCCTTAGATAAAGATTTTAGCTATTTAAATTTCAAAGATATACATAGCCACCCCATTTCACAGGTTTCCAAGTCTCACAGACCAAAAGCCAGAGCAATCTCTCTGTGAACCCCTCAAGAACTGTGTAGTCTCTCCCAGATGACCAAAAGCTCTTCTTGTTTTTACCTCTTACTCTCCTGAAGAACAGTTTTACAACAGCATGACTGGGGATGGTAAGGATGAAGCAAGTACTTGCAATGGTTACTTTTTTGTCAATTAGTGAGCTAGATCTTACCTGCTGTAAAGTAGAGTGGACTACAGAGACGCTGTGTCAAAGAATCTGTACCTCTATCATGAAGGCAAAGAAGGATGCTTAATCTGGACTGTTGAGAAAGCTGCCCACTCATATGAAAGCTTGATGTTAATGAAAAGAAAAAAAAAAAAAAAGAAAAAGCAGGGAGGAGGGGGAACTGAACTGCTCTTTCTTGGCCCACACACATAAAAGGGATGACACAACAGGCTATGTCGTTCACAAGAAAACCTGGTTGGGAAGTCAGTGCACAAGTGGGTTACCCAAGCTTTCCCTGCTACTACAGCACTGCCTCAGAAGCTAGATAGAGCTTCTGAGCAAAGAACTCATCTGCACATAGATGTTCATCCAAATAAACCTGTTCCATGCTTAAATACTGTAATAGTTTGGGTGAGTCTTCTGCAAAGATGTACAGATTTCTCTGTCTAGGCAGGACTAATTTTCACTTCACTATAACTATCCTCCTAGGATGGTTATAAACATCCTACTTCACTATAATCATCCTCTCTGCTACTTTGCAAGGCTCACTGCAACAAGCTGCTACTCACTGTTAAAATATGCTGTGAGCACAGCTCCTATACCAGAGGTTATCAAGGCTAGGAGACAGAATTGCTATAGAAGATATAGGTCATCCTGTAAATTCCCTTGAATGCCCTGACATAGTCCTATTGAAAACTGGCTTTATTACTCCCTCCACCTCCCTCAACCCCTAACCCTCTCCCCCCCGCAAAAAAAAGTGTTAACATATGCAAGTGAAGCTCTTGGTCTGAAAATGCACACATATTGGCTCAATGAGATTTAACTGGTCAGTGAGATGATGACTGTCAACTAGCTGCCATCTGTATGGCACTGTATGAATCAGGCACACACAAAAGTATCTCCAAGTGTTTGACTACCTGATAACAGAACACATCTGACTATCTGCAGGCAGCCACGCACTCGCCACCCTAGAGCTGCTACCACAGAGGTCCCAAAACTGGCACTGCAAGCTATGACACTAAAACTGCAATCTCCCACGGATTTATCTAACTCACAAGGATTCTTGCAAGTCCAACAAACTGCTGCTGGATCTTTTCACACCGTCAGGACATTCACAACATTAGACAACCTTTTTGAACGCTTGGAAGAGAATCAGAATGGCTACTTTGACTCAGACCAAAAACCTGTCCCCAGCTATAACTTCCAGATTACAGATTCAGCAGAACAAGAGAAGGGCCCGCACTTTTCTGACCAGCTTCCAACCACTTTCAGCTCAAGAGATTCCATGTAGTTTAACCAGTTATTCATCCTCAGTAGAACTTGCTCACGTATTTATTAAGTCTTCCCTTAACACACATAAACTTTATGCATCAGAAAATCCCTTAAAATGGAATTCCACTGATTTGTGACTCGTACCCTGAGGTCTCCACTACTTTTCTTTGTATCCAATCTGGCTTTTATGTTTCCACAGGCTAGTGGTCAATCAGCTTGGTGTGTAACTGGATAAGGTTTAGCACAAACTATTACCTCAGCTTAGCACACACTAATCAGAATTTGTGTAATTAGCACACACTATGTCAGAATTTATTTTAAAAATAGCTTGACATATGCTGACTGTTGTCTGCAGATGTATAATTTCTTTAGTTGCCGCAGTGAAAAACACTTAAAAAGTTAAGACCATGTAGAAAATAGGAAGTTGGCTTTATGCATGAACAGTATATCTAATATATATGAACAGTATACAATCTGTACAAGAATGATGGGAAGTTATGTCAGAAATGAGAAGAAGCTAAATATTGTGACCATTTTTCCTCTAATAATTTGTGACTTAAGAGTAGTCAGAGATCCCAAAGTGAATTATGACTTTTAGGAATGCAAAACCAAAAAGGCAGCATGGGTTATTCAATCTAGATCTGCAATTGCAGGCAGACATGCAACAGATTTAGTCCACTCAGGTTCCCAGAACGTCTGTACACTGGAAAATACCTTGTAATCCTGTAAAGCAAAGCTAAAATTTACCCTCAAAATGAAAAGCCACCAATTATACTATACCACTGGAAGACAGCAGGGAAGATAGGAGGCATTACAGTCTGCTTGCTAAGACTTTAGCAAGGAGATACAATCCAGTTTTAATAAAGTTTTTCCCTTCCTTCTCCTTGCTTACACTTCTTGTACACAAGCACCCTACTCCCACTCCAAATCCTCTTATGAGAGATGACTGGTGTTTGAAGTATTTTAAACAAATTCCATGCTCTTCATCAGATTTGGTGCATGCAGACTTTGTGGCTGCATTGTCCACCATTTATGGCAGAGATTAAAATAACATTGAGAGAAGATACAATTAGGACTAGTTAATACTACAGAATGAAGTAGAGACTAGAAGAAATGACCTAACATGTGACTCTCTTCTTTTCAACTATTAAGGCCATGCTTTTAACTATTCATTTCCTATTTTGCTAAAAAAAAAAAAAAAAAAAAAAAAGCAGCAAAGGATTTTATTGAGAGGATGCAAAAATGCCAACCCCATTTCCATTTGCTTGTAGTTCATAAACAAGTCAATCCAGTTTTAAATATAAATGGAATGTTTGGTTGCAAGTACTCTGTCACCTAAAAAACACTTGGAAGCCACTAAATGAAAATAAAATAACTTCTCACCTGGCAAAGAGATTATCACTTTAGAGAAAGAACACTCACCATTACTGAAAAAAAAAAAAGGGTTTAGTTTTCAGATTTAACAATACATTTACATTGACAAAGATGGTGAATAGTATAATTTCACTTTATCTTGTCCCTTTTAAGGTCACACGGATAGGCTAAAGTGTGAATCTTAAAGAGAGCTTTTCAGGACTAGTACTGGGTTTCATTAAAGTATCATTCTGTCAGATGGGAAAGTGGGAAAAAAAAGGCCTCAAGTGGCCATCTTTCCTTTTAGGGTATAATACTATTTAACGTGACAGGAACTAACACAAATGTATTTTTAGCATGTTAAACTTCTGGATTACACACATACTTAACATACATTTGTGGTCTGTAGCAGAACAAATCACGGATGCTCTATTATAGGCCCACCTTGAAAAAACAAGTGGGAAGGAAGTACAAAATACTTCCATTGAAAAAAAAAAGCATATCATATGTGTAAAACAAAAATTAAAGTTTTAAATAAATTAGGTATTTTTCCATATTCTGTCATTAGGCATTTTAAGGACCTGAATATTTCTGAGGAACGGAAATATATATATCTATATATATTATATATTTAAATAATACTTAAATATATATTTTTATAATGTGTAAATATTTATATTTAAATAATTTTTTAAAATATTATTTATTTGTACAATGAAGTGCCAGTTGACTAAAAGCAGCACAACTTTCTAATATAAACGTGATCAACTATTAATTTAGAAAGTTAATAATTAAAGTAACAATTAAAAATTGATCCAAGCTTGCCTTAAAAGACTCTAATTCTTCCCTAGAAGAAAGTAATCCTTAATCTTTTAACTTTTCTACATCAATTAAACTGAAAAAGCCTTAATAAAGGCTATTAAAGCAAATAGATCAGATGGGTTAATGATAGGATTCAATGTTACAGATCTTGCTTAGGAATATACCATATTGAAGGTTACAGTATGTGAAAGTCTGTTTCCAATTATGTTATTTCTGTCTATTAAAAGAAAAAAGTTTTGCTGCCAGGGACCTTATGACAAATTGACACTAAACAATTGTTCTGCAGAACTCTTTGCCTTTTTATTCACACTTAGGGCTAACTCAATCAACTCAGCTTCTCAACTGTTGGGAAAAAAAGAGAGAATGCACATAAGCTTTTAGTTGATTGGAGGCAAAACTTGCAAAAGTCAAGCACTGAAAAATGAAAATAAGCTTATCATGTTATCTGGCTGAACCATACAGAAAGACATATTTCATCACAACTCAAAACCTGATCTAGGAATTCTGTTACGTATTACAGTATCTTCCTACTGATATTGTATTTTAATTCTATCAGCTTGAAAACATTTACTATCATTTATTAATATGTTGGTAAATTCTGCTTACCAAGTAACAGCATAGAGCTTACCAAGCACCCATTGCCCATGTACAATAAATCTGCATACTGTGAAAGCGCGCTTAAGGCTGCTCAAGATATTTCCTTGCCAGGAATACTTCTTTTTCTATCTCCATACACTTTGTACTGTGCTCCTGTTTTGCAATACTTGTGACAGATTAAAAGCCTCCACATACGGAGCGTGATACTGAAATGCCATTCAGTATCCGACTCTGGCTGTATTCAAATTGCTCATCCTTAGTACTGAGTAATCATGCTGAAAGAACCCTAAAAGTGATTGTGGAATAGCCTTGATATACTGGTATTCTCCCAAACAAAAACTACCTAGAACCACTTCTGTTTTATGGCATAGGCCAGTAACAAGATCATTAAACTAAAGGAGCCTAGTGTTAACCAATTTACTGCTCTTTGAAAACTCTGTCCTCTTTCTGTCACTTATCTGTGCTGTTACTTGTTATCTTCTCTCCTTGGTGACTGGATACACAGCCCACTATCTTTCAAGAGTATGTCTGTGCTTCAAAAAGCGTATTTTTTGCTTGGGTAGGCTAATCAGTGACCATGAGTATGAAAGACAAGACAATGAACTAAGGGTCAAACTGAAGTCTGAACTTCAATTAATAGTTGTGAATTACTTTGTCTTTATGACCAGTCCCAGTTAGTAACACACACTTTCCACATGTGCATAACTTGAATTCCTCAAAAAACCTGAAATCACGTCTGAATCCAAAATTATCTAGATAGAGGCAGTGAGGACAACGAACACAACTTAAGTGTGAGCACTAATATAATTGAGCATAATACATGCACGTTAAATCTTCAGTGCACACCCATAAAATAGACTCAAGTACACGAGAACTACATCAAATTTTGAATTCCTGTAGTCGCTTGGAGATTGTTTCCCAAATGTCTCAGTGTAGATTAGTTCCCCAAGTTGCATCTTAGAGCCATGGAGCTAAAAGCGTATTAGTTTATCTGGACAGGGAGGTTGGTTTTAACTTGATGAGATTAACACACCGAACACACTGGGCCTTCCCTACTAAGACCCTTCTAAATATGTCAGCATCTTCAACTGACAGTCTAGATGAAACTTCAGGAGAAAACAGACAGTGATAAAACAGCCAACACTCTTGCAGCGTTCTGAAGGCATGCTGTCTTTCTAAGCACTTTTTATCTGGCTACTTTTGAGCAGATCTGGTCCAGACAATCTGTTTTCAATCCCACCTTCATATACTAACCATCATCCATTAGCTGTAAACATGCACACACAACCCTGGGATGCAGATTCTGCTACGAGGCACGCACAATGGCTGAGGTCTGTCTGCCTGCAGCTCAAAGTCTGCAATTCCTCTGGATGTGGATTTCCCGTGCCCATGAGACCCTTAAGCAGCAGACGTCTGAGAGTGCCTAAGACACTAAATGGCAGACAGCATTCTCGGTGCTAAAAGGCTGGCCCCGGTATGCCGAAAGACACGGAACACAGACCACAAACACAGAAGAATATGTTTCATAGCTGGACATATACCCTATGTGGGAGCACAGAAAACGCCCGAGGATGGCGTTCACTCCGGATAACCGGTTGCATTCTCTTTAACCTCCTACCGTCCGTTGCATCGCCTCCCAGCACACTGTGCACATCGCAAAGAATCGGCAACAGCCATAATGTGAGAAAGGACTTAATAAGGACTCGCCACCGCACTGAACACAACTGGAACAATTCAGCTCTCTGGTCCGACCTCCGACCACGTCGCTCACACTACCGACGTGAAACCCAGCAAACACCACCACGCGCCAACCCAAAGCCAGGCAGCACCACGGCAAGAGGCCACAAGCCCCGCGGAGAGCCCGCAAGAGCCTCTGTGACCCTCCAGTGCCCTCCCGGCCCCACACTCACGTAGAGGGAGCGGACGGCGGCGCCGTAGAAGCGCAGCGCCGTGCTCAGCTCCAGAGCCGCCGAGCGCGCGTCGTCCCCGGACTCCAGAGAGGCATCGCCGTGCTCCTCGCCGTGCGGCAGCAGCGCCAGCGGCTCGGCGGGCAGCGCCAGGGCCAGCGCCAGGGCCAGCAGCGGCCAAGGTACACAGCTCCGCCCGGCGCCCGCGCTCATCCCCATCCCAGCAGCTCGCAGAGCGACGGCGCCGTCCCGCTGCTATATGTGCGGGGGAGCGGGAGCGGGAGCGGGGCCGGGGCGGCGGGCGGGGTGCGGCGCGGCGGCCAATGGCCGAGCGGGGGGCGAGGGGGCGGGCGGCAGCCCCAGTGCGCTGCAGCGCCCGCAGCACGGCTCCGCCCGCCGGCGGGACCCCCCGCGGCCGGCTCCCACGGTCCGGCGCGGGGGCAGAGCGAAGCCCGGGGGCGGGAGCGCTCCAGGGCTGGCGCAAAGACTCAGCCGCCTATCGGGGTCCCGGCGTGCCGCTGGTGGGGTGACGAGCTCGGGCCGCTGACGCGGAGCGTGGCTCTAGGCGTCCGACGGCTTCTTCCGAAGCTACGGCTTACTCCCCGGGCCGGCGGGGTTTAACCGTCATGAGTTTAGGAAACGCGGGCTCTTCCAGCAGCTGCAGTAGTTTCCGCCAGCACGCCACGGAAACAAAGTCACCAAAGCAGCGGGAAACAAAAATGCTAATCGCTTTGCTGTCTTCTGAAGTCGTTTTCACACCAGGTCCTTATCATCGACGGAGTGGGGGTTGGGGCGATGAAGAAATACCCTGGAACGTGTTTCATAAATTAACACCATCAATGTCAAGGCTGCCTTTGGTTGTAAAATTAAAGAAAAATATCTGTAAATGAAAACTCACCGATGATGAGAGATACACAGAAAAGAAATATGAGATATTAAAATACATTGTTTCTGACTTTTTCTTCGTGGTTTATAGCCCAGTCTTGCTCTCACAAAACACTCAGAAGCAACTAAACAGTGGGTATATTTTATCTGTCCTAGAGCTGCCAAGTGAAGAGTGCCATGTTTAAGGATTACATATTGTCCAGTAAAGTGGATGCCCTGATACTTCCATAGAATGTTTACTGCAGCAAATCACCCGAGGGAAGGCAGCTGAAATACTACCCACAGGCTTTTTACACAGCTTTTGACCCTTCTATAAACATCTGCTCACTTTTTTTTTCTCTTTTTTTTTGGTAAGAAAATACAGTTTTGCATTTGGCAAATTACAGGAGCACAAGACACTCCAGGGTAGAGTTATAACCATACCTATCTAAAAGAGAGAAACATTCCTGTGTGCCTAATCGTCACTAATATCACCAGCATCTTTTTACAATTTTACAATGACTTCCATACTTTAGTGAAAACTGCCACTAGATACAAGCAGCGTGCTGGTCTGTGAGGCACAAAGTTAAGTACTTGCTTTATTTTTACCTGTTACTTCCATATTTTCCTAGCCCATAAGACAGTAACTGCTGGGTTCAGGGATATCTGGCTATAGCCAGTGCTACAAAAACAATCTTTTGGCTAGATCACCACCATGTCTGAGCATAGTCATGTCCACAGAGATGCCCCAAGATACCCAGTTGAGGTATCTTTCTCCTCATTTGACAAATGGGTAATTAAAGTACAAGCAGTTAAGCAAACTGTGACTTCTTACCCACATGAAGTGTGTATACTGGAATGCTATCAACTGCCTTCACCATAAAATCAAACTCCCATTAAAATCTCATGTCTCCAGCATAAACCTATTTCCAAACCTGCAGAACCTGGAGGCAACATGTGCACGTGCAGTGCAGCTCCACAGCAAAAGGAAAGCCCAAATTAAAACCTATAACACCTCCAGAGCCCCACAAAAACATTCACAACATTAAAATGCCATTTCTGTTGGGCTCCAAGTTTTCCATTGCCACATTTTTCCTTAATTCAAAAGTCAATCTCAAAAAGAAGACATAAGCACAAGAAAAAGAAGACTCAGAGGGGATAATGTTTCTCTGTTAGATCCATATGATTTCCCCAGTATTATATCCAGAATTTGGAGAGTGAAGACCACTGGATACCCAGAAACTTACTGTAGTCCATTTGACATTGATTTGAAGGCCAAAGAGGTAAATACTTACACCTGCATGTTTAAAACACAGTGATAGCCATACTGGGGTATATCCTTTGTCCATTACTCAGGATGTTGTGATCGGTCAGTCTATTTTTACCCTGGGGTATCTTTGTAGATATGACTATGCTCAGTATTTCTATCATGGTTGAGTAAGTTCA
The DNA here is from genome assembly GCA_013401255.1 of Urocolius indicus. NCBI lineage: Eukaryota > Metazoa > Chordata > Aves > Coliiformes > Coliidae > Urocolius > Urocolius indicus. Next base: position 9,301 of record WBNH01004804.1, on the reverse strand, counting down.
CCTTGTAGGAAGCTCCTATTGTGAGGAGTAATGAGAATTGTTAGTTCTAAGACTAAAAAAATATTTTCAGTTATCCTTTCTAGCATCTTCAATAATGACCTGAAGAAGGGATGGAAAAGCATGCTTACATGCAGTGCAATTAATTGGGAAGTATTAAGTGCTAACCCCAATCAGAATGGAGAACACAAAAGACTTCAGTGAGATTTAAGAAGGGAAGAAATATATTTAGATGCAAACTGGACTGTCACCAGCTAACACAACATGGAGAAAAATCTTCCAGAACACAGCTAGTAAATGCCAAGAACATCCCATTTTCAATGGATCATAAATTAGATATGACAGTAGTTTAGAAAGCAACAGCATTCCCAGAACAGGCACTGAGATCCTGTACAACAACTGAGCAGGTTTCAGTGTGTTACAATGAGGTAAGTGACATTTTCTAAAGGGATATAATGACATTGCTTTTCCAGAGATTGCTTGTGAGGTCAGAGATGTCACAGAAAATTCACCACTGTAGAGAATTCAGAGTGGAACAATTAAAAAAATAAAAAAGATCAGAGGAACAGAGGGAGTGAGATACAGGGAAGGACCAAACATGTGTACTTGGCTAAATGATAACAGGAATCACAGAATCATAGAATGGTAGGGGTTGGAAGGGACTTTTAGAGATCATCAAGTCCACCCTCCCTGCAGAAGCAGGTTCACCTAGATCAGTTCACATAGGAACATGTCCAGGCCGGTCTTGAAGACCTCCAAGGAAGGAGGCTCCACAGCCCCTCTGGGCAGTCTGTTCCACTGCTCTGAAGGAGATTTGAATAACATTTTCCAAAGATATAGAGTGACTTCAGTTCAAATATCTGAAGAGTATTACCAAACAGAGGGAGAAATTGTGTGGATGAGTTTGAGATACGGATAACTAGGAGATCAAAATAACTAAAAGAAGCCATGAAGCTATTGCCATGGCTTTGTGTGGAGCTGTGTCAGGTAATGGGGAAGGGGCTGTAAAGATGGCTGCTGTAAGAAGTTGCTCGAAACTCTCCCTAGCTCTGAATCAGACCCACTTCTGGGCTGAGCCAATTAGACACCTAGACAATCACTTTTTAAGAAGAAGAAGCCAGAAGAGGAGGCGTCTTCCTGTTCTTTCTTGCTGTTCTTTTTCCAGCTGGTGGTGGTGTAAGAAGTTGGAGATAGAAGCGACCATGCAGACCCCAAGGTAAGTGAGAGAAGTGAGGAGGAGGTGTGCTGGAGCAGATATCTCCCAGCATCCTGTGGAGAGGACTGGTGGAGCTGAAAAGATCCAATGCCAGAAGCAGTGACTGTGCCCAGAAGAGGTTGTGAATTTGTGGGAGGGTGATGTTGCAGCAGAAGGTGCCCAGAATGTTGCTTCCACAGAGAAGTCCCATGCTGAAGGAGTTTTTGAGCAGAAGCTGTAACTGCTGGGAAGAACCCACCCCAGAGAAGTTCGTTGAGAACTGTATCCTGTGGGAGGGACCCCATATCAGAGCAGGGGAAGAATGCCAGGAGTCGTCCTCCTCTGAGAAGAGAGAATCAGCATAGCCCATCAGTGAGAGACTGACCACATCCCTCATTCCCTGTTCCCCTGAACCATTGAGGGGGGAGGAGGTAGAGATATCGGGAGCAGCAAGCTGGGCCCGGGAAGAAAGGAGGGATGGGGGAGGGAGATCTTAAAGTGCTGGTTGTAATTTTCTCATCATCCTGCTCTCTTTTTGCTTTTTGTTCTGTTCTGTTTCTTGTAGGTAGTGGAATAAACTTTCCTACATTCCTCTCTAAGTCGAGTACTGGAGTCTGTTTTGCCCGGAATCGTAATTGGCAGCGAGTCCTCCCTGCCGTTGTCTCAATCCACAACATCCTTGGTTATCTTCTTTCCTCCCATATCACGGGGAACTCCACCATCTTAACAAGCGTGTGGGTGGATGGGGGGCAGTGAGCAAGAGACTGTTGTGGTGCTTCGTTGTTTGCTAGGCCAAAATCACAACAACTATATATCAGAAAATGCTCCCTTACTATGAATTCTGTTTTCAGAAAAATAATAGTGGAAGCAAAGTGACAGAAAGCATTGAATTGTCCAACATCAGTCTGGTCAGATTACTAAATAACAAACCTTAAGGAATAATTCTGTATTTGATCATGAGATGAGCTGAGATGGCCAAACAGATTTTGACCTGTCTGTGTTCATACAGTAGTAAAACAGCTCACAGTTATACATGCACATATATTTGAAAACTTCTGCCTACATGTGGGGATTTTTGGAGAAGAGGATTGCAGATACTGTTTCTACTTACAAAGAAAAAGGAATTAGTGTCTGCTTTGCTAGCATGACTGAAGGAAGGAAAGTAATGCCCCGGGTCCCTCATGATGATGTTCCGTCCAAAGATGACAAAGCATTCCAGCGGATGGATCATCAAAGAACAGAGTAACCACGTGGTAATAAATGGGAGAGAACAGAGCATTTGGGATAATGACAGGAAAGAAAGAACAGGACTGAGGTCTGCTGAGAAACAGCATTTTTTAGAGAGACAAGGTCATGGGAATCAGAGGGTCACAAGCAAAGGCAAGGCTTACAGGAACATCATGGAGTGAGCATCATAAATTTAAACCACTCTCTTGGAAGTTAATGTTCATTGTTCATTAAAGTGGAACATGATAACATTCCCTCTGTAAGTACATGAGCCTGAATCACTGTGGAGGTCACAAGACCCAGGAACTTAAAAAAAGCATATTTTGCAGCAGAAGTCTCCACAGAAAGAAACTAATTTTGAAGAGGTCATAGATGCTCTTGAGAAGAGATGCACATGAAGGGCAATATTGTATCTCCCTGTGTATCAGAGCAGGGTACAGAAGATTGTAGAACCCTTTTTTTCTCTTGTGTGGAGATCTTACAGGGCAACAAAAGGACAAGCTCCTTGGGAACTCATATCCTGTTTTGGAGAAAGCTGGGTAAAAGTAGGAATTTGTTAACATTTGGCCAATGACCTGGTCAGTACAGAAGAGATATACTGTTGTGAAGTAACGGTAGATAGCCTTAACAGATTAGGAACTGCCTAAAGCCGGGCAAGAAACATGGGAGAAACAGTATCTCTTGGGCCCTTCCTAGGTCTGGTGCTGGGAGAGACTATTTACATTTTTATGGTAGCCTTCATCTATTTCTATGTCTCTATGTTATCTACGTGATAACTGTATTAATAAAGAATGGGACAAAATATTATGGAGGAAGTTATGCTTATGTAGAAGCTTGTAACTTTGGAAAAATGACATGGAAAATGGTACAGAAAAACACCAGCATCACAGAAACAGGCTAGATAAAATCCTCCCATATGTTTTGTAAACACATGAAAAATATACAGGAAGATAGATATGGAAGAGCTATCCTTTGCCTTCTATCTATTTCAAGACTAGAGAACAATTACTCCGACCCTCCGATACGTTACTGTGGCAGATTTCAGAACAGAGATCACACATACAGGGAAACTACATCTCCTTGTAGTCTGGTGGTGAGATGGAATTCGATGTATCTCAAGTTAAACCATCACTTAAGAATGAATGTGCATCCAAACAAAAAGCATTGCCAAATTTTGTATTCTGTTGCTTGAGATCCAGACTTTGACTGCAATGACTGTGAATTTCAGTTGTACTTGGAACACATAAAAGAGTTGTTGTGCTGAGTCCTAGCAGCAAAGCTTCTAGTTGACAATCAAGAAGAAATGAGAGGCCAAACATTGGTCTGACAGTAATGATGGCTATAAATTCAATAACAAATGATTACCAAAAAAAGCTCAGTCTCAGCTTTTCTACAAATATTAAAAAGGGCTAATAAAGTCTGAAACATTGGCAAACTCTACTGTGACAACCCAACCACTACCTCTTATCTGTTACAGAATCATAGAATTGTAGAATCATAGAATTCTTTCAGCTGGAAGAGAACTTTGAGATCATCAAGTGCAGCCTTTGTCCCAGCCCTACCAACCACCACACTATTTCCCTAGGTACAACATCCACCCATCTCTTAAACATCTCCAAGGATGGTGACTCCACCACCTCCCTGGGCAGCCCATTCCTGACAACCCTTTCAGTAAAGAAATTCCTCTTCATATCCAGCCTGAACCTCCCCTGACGCAACTTGAGGCCATTTCCTCTTGTTCTATTGTTTGTTACTAGGGAGAACAGACCAATCCCCACCTCACTACACCTTCCTTTCAGGTAGTTGTAGCGAGCGATAAGGTCTTCCCTGAGTCTTCTTTTCTCCAGGCTAAACAGTCCCAGATCCGTCAGCCCTTCCCTGTATGAGAAGTGCTCCAAATCCTTTGTTAGCTTGGTAGCCTGCCTCTGGATCCTCTCCAGCACTTCAATGTCCTGCTTGTAGAGAGGGGCCCAAAACTGGACACAGTATTTGAAGTTCAGCCTCACCAAAGCCAAGTACAGGGGAATGAATATCTTCCTCCTCCTGCTGACAACACTGTTCCTGATACAGGCCAGGATGCCACTGGCCTTCTTGGCCACCTGGGCACACTGCTGGCTCATGTTCAGCCATCTGTCAACCAACACTCCCAGGTCCCTCTCTGCCTGGCAGCTTTCCAGCCACTCCTCCCCAAGGCTGTAGCGCTGCTGGGGTTATTGTGGCCCAAGTGCAGGAACTGGCACTTGGCCTTATTGAAACTCTTGGAACTGGCCTTGCCCCAGCCATCCAGCCTATCTAGATCTCTCTGTAGCCCATCTAGATCTTTGTGTTCTTTGTGCCTATAGAGCATAGGGCTTCATGGAGTCTGGCACTGTTTAGATTCTCTTCCTTCTAGAATAATACAACTTGCAAAAATTGTGATGTACAAAAAGAGAATATGATTTCTCAGATGAGTCTAAATAATCATTACAATTTAGAAGACACTTGACACATTTTCCCCCATCATGATTGGATCATCTCTTTTACAGGGACATATCTGAAAACCTATTATTTTTTGAAGTGCAATCCATTGCCTAAGCTGGTGAATTTAACCCAGGAGAATATATCCTTACTTTGAGCAGCTTCAAATAAAACAGATAACCTGATTTTCATTCAGGCTAGATAATAATGTAGTACAACAAAGGCCAACAATTTTAATTACTGGTTTTTACAGTAGGAATTGATAATGAATGAAATATTTAATAAAGTTAAGACCTATCCATTTTATTTGTATAGTTTCAAAATTTGATTGATTGTGGTTCATCTTTACATGTAGAGGTAGTCATGAAAGCCCTGCATAATGGGGGAAGTTCCCTATATAAGCACATGCTTGGATAGACTGAACATCTCCTTTAATGTTGTTATTTGTAAATATTTTGTTTGTTGTACAAGGTCTACTAAGAAAAAAAATTCCTCCATCAAAAAAAACCATGCTTTAAGTGTTTCCTCATCTCTCCTGGTTAAATGTTCGAAGTTAGCTACATGGAAGTCCTTCTGCTTTCAGGAATCCGCTCCAAAGTTTCCTACAAGTTACTGAAATTTACTTGTAAGTTTAAGATTTCTGAGTGGAGTAGATGTGTGTGCTCAAAGGTTAAAATATTTCTTCTCAAAAACTTGCTTGAATATGGCTTCCAAGACGCTGTCAACAGGAAAAGTTTGGAGCGATAATTCTGCTGAATGTTACACACAAAATACAATAAGATTTCTAGTACCTTGACTTTAAATTGTAGCTGAGAGGTGCTGTAAGTATATTAATTTATTCTTAGATTAGGCAAACATAGGTTCAAGAATTTACTGTACAGTTCTAATCTGAAAGCCTAACTTGTGCACTTGGAGATAAGTTATGTTGGAAATGTTGGATATAATACATCTAGTTGGCTATAACACTAACGCATCTATTTTTTAACAACTGTGTAAAGACTGTGAACTTTTCCCTGGCCAGAAATAGTTCAGATACAAAAAAAAAAAAAAAAACAAAAAACCCAGGAGTAATTCCATGAATTACAACTATTTATTTTTCCTGACCTAAGGACTTATATTGCTGTTCACTTCACTTGGAATCTGCAGACTAATATAAACAGTGGCCCACTCATTTTGTACCCAAACACAGTCCAATGTTTTAGCTTTGGATGTAATAGATCAGTTTTGTCACAGAGCAACAATAAAATATGAGGACCTGCACTACAACCACTCTGCACAGAAACAATCACATTGCCCCTGGGAAAAAGAGGCAGCATTTTCAAACACTAGGATTGATGCAATAATTTATTCATTGGAGCTGTGACAGAGTAGGAGCAAGAAAAGCATATTTGTGGTTTTTTTCTGCATGAGGCTGCTGAGAACAAACTTTATGTGTAGTCTACACTTCCAATTAAGAGAGGAAGGGAATGAACCCCGAGGCCAAGTAGCAAGGACTGGATTGCATCCAAACACTGAACCTCTAGACCTCACTGGCTGTGTCCACACTACATAGCATTTAGCCCATGATCTCTGCTGTCTTACTGTAGACCTAGGACACAATTTATGTCTTTTTTTTTTTTCCAGTGTCTGAAATAAAGTGAACCATTACACTGTCCAGCAGTAGTTTAGTTACAGCACAATACTAACGGTACACATCACATACCCACAGTGTGTGACATGAGGGTATGTGCAGGTGTTTAAAGTCACAAAATAACTTGGGCTAGCATAAAAAGATTATTAGACAAGGCCAAGAACAAAGTCTGGTTGACAAAAGCTTGTGACTTTTAGCATGGTCCTTGGACCAAACTGTCCTCAGATAGCTCCTATACTTTGTCTTGAAAGGAGCCGTTTGGAGCAGCAGGAAATCAGCTACTACTTAATCAGTTTGGGTATTGAGGGGTTCAGTACATGAAAGAGATCCCAGGCTTGCTCTGATTGAGCAATAGGGATGTATTAGAACATCTGTAGTCAGAGGCATATTTTCAAGTTCTTCAAGGGAGAGGCAGCAAAACTGTCATCTGGCGGTAGTTGACTCAGTGACCCTGCAGCTGCCTTGGACCATGACACTGAGGTAGTCGTCCTAACACACAGACAGTCCCCCCCAGATCATGACCCCAGGGTGGTGAGCCCAGCACCCTGATAACCACCTCATACCATGAGGTGGTTATCATCCTGGAGCACTAACAGCTGACCAGAACATAGAATCATAGAATGGTAGAGTTGGAAGGGACCCTTAGACATCATTTAGTCCAATCCCCCTGCAGAAACACGTTCACCTACATCAGGTAGCATAGGAATATGTCCAGGCGGGTTTTGAAGGCCTCCAGAGAAGGAGACTCCACAACCCCTCTGGGCAGCCTGTGCCAGGGCTCCCTCACCTGAACAGTAAAATAGCTTTTTCTTATGTTTAAATTGAACTTTTTGTGTTCCAGTTTAATTCCATTACCCCTTGTCCTGTTGCTAGATACCATAGAAAAAAGGGATGCCCCAACCTCCTGACACCCACACTTTAGATATTTGTAAACATTAATGAGATCTCCCCTCAGTCTCCTCTAGACTAAACAGCCCCACTTCCCGCAGCCTTTCCTCCAGTCCCCTGATCGTCTTGGTGGCCCTGTGCTGGACTCTCTCCAGAAGTTCCCCCTCCCTCTGGAGTTGGGGAGCCCAGAACTGGACACAGGACTCCAAATGAGGCCTCACCAGGGCAGAGGAATGGGGGAGAAGGAACTCCCTTGACCTGCTGGCCACACTCTTCTTGATGCATCCCAGGATGCCATTGGCCTTCTTGCCCACGAGCGCCCATTGATGGCTCATGGTTAGTTTATTATCAACCAGGACTCCCAGGTCTCTCTCTGCAGAGCTGCTCTCCAGCAGGTCAATCCCCAGCCTACACTGGTGCATGGGGTTGTTCCTCTCCAGATGCAAGACTCTGCACTTGGCCTTATTGAACCTCATTTTCTTGACATGAATTTGGCAGTCTTATATATAAAAATAATGTTCAAGGCTTTATATTCTGAAGTGAAATTCTACCAGCTTGTAGTAGTAAATGTTGGATGCAGCTTTTGTCTGTGTGAGAAGTGCTGGGTGGGTCAGAAGATGAGTAATGATATGCAGAATATCTTATTTCTGGACTGCCTGCTGAGAGGCAGCATGGTCTCACCAGGATGTGGTGTCACAGACTTGCTATAGTGCTGACTTAGTCTGTGACCTTGGCTAAATCTACAGCCTCTATCCTCTACAGCCAGGGTTTAGGTACCCAAGCAGGATAAGGATGGATGTTGGCACAGGACTCCAGATGAGGCCTCACCAGGGCAGAGCAGAGGGGGAGCAGAACCTCCCTTGACCTGCTGGCCACACTCTTCTTGATGCATCCCACGATGCCATTGGCTTTCTTGGCCATGAGGGCACATTGCTGGTTCATGGTTAGTTTATTATCGGTCAGGACTCCCAGGTCTCTCTCTGCAGAGCTGTCCCCCAGCAGGTCTATCCCCAGCCTGTACTGGTGCATGGGGTTGTTCCTGCAGTTGTCGTACTGACACCCCAATGGCCACCCCCAAACCATGATCCCAAAGCTGTTAGCCTGGAGGCCCAACAACAGACCCAGACCATAGAAACTGGGGTGGTTGTCCCAGAGCACCAATGGACACCATTGTCGTGGTTTTGTCCAGCTGGGGACAAAGAGCCACAAGGGTGCTCACTCACTCCTCTCCCTTCTGGCAGAACGGGGAGGTGAACCGGAAAAAAGGGGAAAACCTGCATAGGTTGAAATAAGAATAGTTTAATAGAACAACAACAAAAAGAAACAAGTTAAGGGAAAATAAAACTGTTGTAACAGTAAAGGAGGGAATATACAAAAGGAATGGTGCATGCCGCAGCTGCTCACCACATGGGACCCGACACAACCTGGTTACCCCCACCATTGGGAGCACATGGTGTTTGCCTTGGCAGATCTGTGGCAGTGTGATGGAATCAATCTGCCAGGACTCTCTGTATTTATATTTCTGCCATCGCCCTTCATACCATGTGGGCTTCCACCATTTGGCTTGTTTGATTGTAGAACACGTCTCACACTCATGGACAACCTTTGCAATGATGGCCTAGGTTAAACCCACCCCTCAATCACGAGCCCATCTATAGGTGGCATCTCTTTCTTGATAATCTGAGGTGTCATAGACCCATCAAGCTAAAAATAACCCCCTCTTGTGTTGCCAGTCCAAATCTACCCGAGTTACTCCAATCTTTGCAGACTTGTCCACTTGCTGGTTATGCAGATGTTCTTCCATGGTCCTGTTGTTAGGTTGTGGGCATCTACATGGCACACCCTCACAACTAGCTTCTGCAGCCAAACAGTGATGTCCTACATAGTGAAGCAGCCCAGATGGGTTT
>WBNH01004803.1:7221-50850 GCA_013401255.1 Urocolius indicus | reverse complement strand
CCACCCCCCAGCTCCCCACCAGCAGCAGGGTGTGCTGGCAGCCAGGGCACTGCCAGCAGAGAGTCTGCAGCCTCTGAAGGCTTTTGGGGAGGATTCCAGTCCTTGGAAGGGATGGAGGTCCCTCTTGTGAGCTAATGGCTGTGTCTTGGGGAAACTGAGGCACGAAGAGGAGAGGGGGGAGGCGCTGCCCCAATCGCAGTTGCTCTGTTGCTGAACTGGAAGCAAGGGAATTGGCACGAGGCTGAGGGGTGGGCAGAGCCAGGGGACCCTGCAGCCCCTCTGAGCAGCCCCCCCAGCCCCTTGCATCCCCTTGCACCCACCCCATCCCCACTCTGTGCCCCCCTCACTGTCTATATGCCCCCAGTCTCCTCCTTCCCATCCTCTCCGCTGCCCAGGGTACCCCCTCTCTCTGTCATCCCCCCTCTCCCCGACCCCCCCTTTTCCTCCCCCCCCCCTTTCCCCCCGGGCCCCCTTCCTCCTCCTCTCCCTCCCCTCCCCCTCCTCAACCCCTAAACGGATCAACTGGGGGGGGAGGGTGAAAACTGAGGCCCGAAGCAACACACGGGGGGAGTCAGGAACAGCAGTGGAAGGAAAGACACCCACTCCCTCACGCCAAGGTTGGGGGGCACAGCCAGGGTCCCTCCGATCGCTCCCGCGCAGGGGGGTCGCAGCGAGGCGGGGCCGTGCCCTGGGTACCACCGCGCCGGCGGGCGGCGCTTAGGACCCAGCGGCGGGCGGGCGCGGAGCATCCCTCGCCGCAGAGGCTCCGGCTCCGGTCCCGAGCATCCCCCAGCCCCGAGCATCCCCCAGCCCCGGGCCCGGCACACGGCCCCATGCAGCCCCCCAGGGTAGGTGCCGAGCCGCCGAGCCGGGGGGATGCCGGAGGGAAGGGATGAGGCCGAAGGGGGGGGGGGATTTGGGGGACACCCCTCCCAGGGGGGCTGCAGGAGGGGGATCACAGGCAGTGGCATCGCCCCCGGGCGCTGGGGATGGGGGCGGTGGGCAAGGTGGGGGGGACCCGCTGCCAGCACCCCTCTCTCAGCAGCAAACCCCCCCCCCATCTCCACCGCGAGGGCTCTATGGAATGTAGGGAATTGGGACCATCCCTCCACTGGGGAAGTACCCACGGGTGGGGGGCTCCGAGGGGGTCCTGAGCCCCCTCCCCCACCTTGTAGCCGGGCACTGATCCACGGCTGGTAGCACTCATTGGGGTGGGGGTGGAGGGGGCAGCCCCCATCCCAGGGATGGGCTTGGGGAGGGTCATACAAGGCCTTCAGAGTGCAAGGGGGGACCCCAGGCATGTGGGAGGCTGGTGACCCCCCTCACACCCCTCCCCACGACCCCTTGTGGTCCCTGGGCTCTGGGTAAAAGCCCCTGACGGGATGTTTTGGGTTGAAACCTTGGAGTTTGGGGGCTTTAGCCCCAGACTGGCTCATTGTTTTTTTGGAGAGAATGAGGCTTTGTGTTGGGAAAAGGTTTGTTGGGGGTGGGGGTGTCACTGGGGGGGAGACTCAGAGGTGATGGGAGATTGTGTGTGGGGCAGGCACAGCTGAGAGCCCCCCTCTATGGGTGCCCCCTCCCCACCCACAGCTCTGCTTTCCCCACAGGAGCCCGGCGCTGCCTGGCAGCGAGGAGCAGGGAGATGAGGGGGGCCGGGGGGCACCTTTGGGTGCTCTGAGCGCCACCAGCTCTGTGCCAGCACCCATCCCTGGAGCCCAACCCGGGAGCACAAGGGCTGGCGAAGATGTGAGCCCCCGGCAATGCTGAGCCGCGCCGAGGATGGGCCATGGGCCGGTGAGCGGTGGCACGGCGGCGGCGGCGGCACAGGATGGAGCCCTCCCTGCCCGCCCCGTGGGCCTGGAATGGCTCAAGGGTGGCACGTGGGCTCCAGCCTTCCCCGGGCCCCATACCCCCCAACGGCACGAGCGAGGGCAAACCTAAAGATGTGGCCTCCAGATCTGTAGGGCTCTTCTTCATGCTGCTTATCGACCTGACGGCCATCGTGGGCAACGCCGCCGTCATGACCGTCATCGTGAAGACGCCGGCGCTGCGCAAGTTCGTCTTCGTCTTCCACCTGTGCCTGGTGGACTTCTTGGCCGCCCTCACGTTGATGCCGTTGGAGATGCTGTCGGGCTCGGCCGTGTTCGACAGCCCTGTTTTGGGTGAGGCCATGTGCCGCGTTTACCTGTTCCTCAGCGTGTGCTTCATCAGCATGTGCATCCTGTCCATCTCCACCATCAACGTGGAGCGTTACTACTACGTGGTGCACCCCATGCGCTACGAGGTGAGGATGACGGTGGGGTTGGTGGCCTGTGTCCTGGTGGGCGTGTGGCTCAAAGCCGTGGCCACCTCGTTGGTGCCAGTGCTGGGGTGGTTGTCACCCGACCGCCCGCCAGTGCCGGCAGCCCGTGGCTGCTCCTTGCAATGGAGCCGAGGGCCCTACTGCAAGTTCTTCGTGGTGTTCTTCGCCGTCTTCTACTTCCTCCTGCCCCTCCTCATCATCGTGGTGGTTTACTGCAGCATGTTCAAAGTGGCTCGGGTGGCCGCCATGCACCACGGCCCCCTCCCCACCTGGATGGAGACGCCGCGGCGCCGCTCCGAGTCGCTCAGCAGCCGCTCCACCATGGTCACCACGTCGGGGGCACCTCGGACCACCCCGCAGAGGACGTTTGGAGGGGGCAAAGCCGCTGCCATCCTGCTGGCCGTGGGGGGGCAATTCCTTTTCTGTTGGTTGCCCTACTTCTCCTTCCACCTCTACACCGCCCTGAGTGCCCAGCCCTTGGTGGGGCCGGCGGCCGAGACCGTGGTCACTTGGCTGGGCTATTTCTGCTTTACCTCCAACCCTTTCTTCTATGGTTGCCTCAACCGGCAGATCCGGGGCGAGCTGGGACGGCTCCTCACTTGTTTCTTCAAGCAGGCGCCCGAGGAGGATCTGCGGCTTCCCAGCCGGGAGGGTTCCATCGAGGAGAACTTCCTCCAGTTCCTGCAGGGCACAGGTTGCCCCCCTGAGCCTCAGCATCGTACCCCCAGCCCCAAACAGGACCAACCCCCCGTGGACTTTCGCATCCCGGGGCAGATCGATGAGGACGCAGGGGAAGGGCTGGAGCGGCGCGGGGGGGACGGGCTCTGCATGCCCGTGCTCACCTCACCCAAACCGGAGCTGTAGCGTTGTTGGAAGGGGAGGGAGGGTTCCGAGGGCAAAAAAGGCTGCAAGGGCAGAGCTGATGTGAGTGCCTTGCTGGGGTGGGGAGGTGGGGGGGCTGTGGGGGCTCAATGATCTCGTGACACTCGCTGGGAAGGGGCAGCACGTGCAGGGGGAACAAGCCTGGGGAAACTCCCACGTCAGGGCTGAGCGTGGGAGCTGGGGTGTTGGGTTTTGGGGTTACTTCTTGCCCTGGGCATGCAGGGTGTCCTCAGAACGGGGGTTCCCCAGGTCCCCCTTGTGCTTTTGTGTCCCCTGTATGACAAGGAGATGAGGCTGGGAGCAGGGTGGCCCCAGTCCCTCGCAGAGGGGGACCCTGAGTCTCCTCCCCAGCCCTGGGCAACCTGAACTTGGCAGCTATCCCCTCTGTGGCCACCTCTCACTTCCCCAGCACCCCAGGCCCCTGTGCCCAGCACTGTGGGGCCAAAGCCTGTTCCTCTGGGGGTGCATGAGGTTGGAGTTAGAATCAGAGAATCCCAGCATTGTGGGGGCTGGAAGGGCCCTGCAGAGCTGCTCCAGCCCNCTCCAGACTGAACAGCCCCAGTTCCCGCAGCCTTTCCTCTTAAGGAAGATGCTCCAGTCCGCTGATCATCTCGCTGTCCCTGCACTGGCCTCTCTGCAGCAGTTCCCTGTCCCTCTGGAGCTGGGCAGATACTTGTCAGTGCTGCTGAGGTGCCCCTGAGCTCAGGCTTCTCTTCCCCAGGCTGAACAGCCCCAGGGCCGCAGCCTTTCCTCCTCACACACATGTTCCATCCCCTCAGCATCTCGCTGTCCCTGCACTCTGCAGCAGTTCCCTGTCTCTCTGGGGCTGGGCAGCCCAGCACTAGCCACAGAGCTCACGCATTCTAATGGTTGAGGTGAGCAGGGGGGTGTGTGTGAGGCCGCGTGGGGCGGGTGTGGGGCGGGTTCGGGGTCTGTGTGGGGTCTGTGTGGGGCTGAAGCAGCAGCGGGCTCCATGACACACCCCCCCCCTCCCCATTCCTGCCTACATCTCCCATCATGCCCCGCTGCACCGAGGCGGGAGCCCCGCCTTCCGTTCCCGGCGTGCCTCGCGGCGGACATCCGGCCCCGCCTGAGGGAGCCGCCCGGGCCGAGGCAGCCGAGCGCCGCGGCCCCGCTCCCGCTCCCGCCCCGGACCCGCTCCTCAGCCCCTCCGGACCCGCTCCGGACCCGCCCCGGACCCGCCGCCGCCATGGGTTGTACGCTGAGCGCCGAGGACAAGGCGGCGGTGGAGCGGAGTAAGATGATCGACCGCAACCTGCGTGAGGACGGCGAGAAAGCGGCCAAGGAGGTGAAGCTGCTGCTGCTGGGTGAGGAGCGGCCGAAGAGTGTCCCGGGGAGGGCTGTGGGGGAGCCCGCAGCGTGGCCCTCGTGGGGAACAAGGGCACTGGCAGCCTGGGGTGTGTTAGGACGAGTGTGGGCAGCGGGGTGAGGCAGGTGCTTCCCCCTCTGCTCTGCCCTGGCGAGGCTCAGCTGGGGTCCTGTGTCCAGTGCTGGGCTCCCCAGCCCCAGAGAGACAGGGAACTGCAGCAGAGAGGCCAGTGCAGGGACAGCGAGATGCTGAAGGGATGGAACATGTGTGTGAGGAGGAAAGGTGCTGTTCATCCTGGGGAAGAGAAGCCTGAGCTCAGGGGCACCTCAGCAGCACTGACAAGTATCTGCCCAGCTCCAGAGGGACAGGGAACTGCTGCAGAGAGGCCAGTGCAGGGACAGCGAGATGATCAGGGGACTGGAGCATCTTCCTTATGAGGAAAGGCTGCGGGAACTGGGGCTGTTCAGTCTGGAGAAGAGGAGACTGAGCTCAGGGTGATCTTACCAATGCTGATCAGTCCCTAAAGGGTGGGTGTTGGGAGGATGGGGACACACTTTGTTGTGTGGTGCCCAGTGACAGGACAAGGGGTGGTGAGCATCAGCTGGAACACAGAAGGTTCCCCTGGAACAGGAGCAGAAACTCCTTTGGTATTGAGGTTTGGATGAGAGAGTGTGAAGATCAGAGCAGAGACTGAGGTCTGTAGTGCCACGGGGTGTGTGTGTGCCAAGGAGGGAGCTTGAGGGGCTGGAGGGAGCTTTAGTGAGGGAGCTGGTGGGTATCTTGGGGCTCATCTTGCCTTCCTGAAGGGCAAGGGGATTGCGGTGCTCTTCTGGGGTGGGACTTCCCCCTGCAACACTTCTCCTAGCCATTTCCTGATGAAAGAACTCTTGTTTCTCTTCAGGATGTTCCCTTTGATCTCTCCTGGTTTCTGGGGGACAGTCCTTCCCTGGGGGGTTTGGGCTGGGGACCCCCAAAGCAGAATGTGCTCATTGGGCTGGCGTCAGCATCCTTTCATCGTTCGGTTTGTGGGACAGAGAAAGAAGGGAGCACTTGGTTGAGTCTAGAGATTATTTCCTTGAGGGTTGGCTGTTAAGCTTTTGCTTATTATGAGGTGATGGAATGAAATCCTGTCTTTTGGGTATTGAGGTGAAAATGACCCCTGGGCACCCGTGTGTGTTGGCTTCGCAGTGCCCACGTTGGGGTGTGTGTATGGGGATGGGAGCTGCACTGGGTGCTCTGTGCCCCACGCTGCCACAGATGCTGCGATAGCATCTGCCTTGGCAGGGAGGATGATTTCAGCTCAGCAATACCCTGCTGTAGCTGAGCTGGTTCTGCAGAGCGTGAGGAGTCACTGCCCCGCTGCAGTCTCTGCTTCCAGACAGCTGAGAAGGGAAGTGTGGCTTCTCTGCCTTGTAACTTCTTCCAGCTAAGACACCTTTGTGGGTTTAGAGAAGAGCTAAAGGAACTATTTCTTCAGCTCGAGAGAACTTCTGTATTTGGTCCACGTTTTGATGGACACGTTTGGAAGTTCTGGGTGATTACCAGAGTGCACAGAATGCAGCGACAGCCCATCTCTGAAGTCTGCCAGACCCAGGCTGAGTCCTGTGCTGTTGCTGTGCAGCTCTGGGCTTGCTCAGGCCGTGCAGCGTGGGGTGGTAGCTGGGACCATCTGCTCATGTGGGTTTTCTTCTTGGAACATCTGTGGTGGGTTTTTTTTCCTTTGTTAACACTGTTTTCCCTCTTGGGGAGACAGATTGAGTTCATGAGAACCAGAGCAAAGAGTGCTGTCTGCTGTTAGAACATGTTAACAAAAGATTCTGCTTTCCAAGTCATCCTTGCCCCAAAAATACCCATTTTTTTCCCCCTTCTCCAGCCTGTTTTTGCCTGTACCCCTGCAAGAGATGCTCCGAGGTTTGTGATCTCGAATGCATGCAGGAAATCTCTTGGCAGTGTGTCAAGACACTGCTTTATCCTCCAGGTGTTTGTTTTGGTGTTGATAATCAACACTTGCACATTTTAGAGATGGAACAATTCCTCCTTTGGGTTTTGTTCAGTTTTTTTCTTGGAGGTGTTGTATTCTTTGTTAGTGACACTGAAAAGGCACCCAGGGTTTTGGGACCAAGGCTGTCTGACCTTGTCAGCAAAGGATAGAGTGGAGGGAGTATCTGAAAGGTTGTACAACAATCAATTTGAAAGCACAAAAGATGAGGTGAGGCTTTTCAGAGTACAGGCAGCAGCTGCTGTTGACTTCGGATGGCAGCAGAATACCTGATTGCTGCACATAGTGTTACTCTGGAGAGTAACTCCTCTGGGTTAATTGGACTTGCACACAGCTTGACATTGGAGCACTGATCTCTCTCTACTAGCATTTAACAACAACAAAGAAAGCTGTCACTGCTCAGGTTTGCACCCTCAGTCTCTCAAATGTCATGGTTTCCTTAGTTTTAAAGCAAGTGTAATGATTCCTGGTGAGGGAGGGAGTGCTCAATTGTGCTCTCCCCACACGCAGCCCTATCAACATGCAGGTCAAACCAAACCCTTGACTGCTAGAAGAAAAACAACCAGTGGTGGGAACAAACATCTTTTCAGCCAAGACATGGAGAGGCTGGTGGAAGAGTTCACGAGTGGTGGTGTTTTGTTGTTTTTCCATTGTTTGAGCATGTATTTATTCATTTCCTTGTCCTTAACCCAGCATTAAAATGCCCAGGACACACAGTGCCTCGTGTCAGCAACTGCTTGTGAGAGACTGTGCACTGGTTTGTGTAACCAGAGTGAGCCTCTCGCAGTTCTGCTGATGCCAGGAAGTGTAGAAGAAATGTATTGCTTTACAGTTTGGAGTCCAGATGCTCTTCCTCAGCTCTGTTAAAATAACTGCCCTAGTTTGGGCTGTGAGGAATTACGTAGGTTAAGGAAAACCTCGTGTTTGTACCGAGGGTGGTTGTTCTTTCCCAGCTCTGCTGTTACCTCAGGCTGGGTGCTAGGAGAGAGAGCTTGGGGAGTAAGCAACAGACCTCAAATCAGGGCTGGGATTTTCTGCATTTGCTTTTCTCTTCCATAAACCTCTTTATTTTTTCCTTCTCTTGGGCAGAGAGAGGGTTTCAGCCATGCCCTCCCTTCTTCCAGCAGCTGCTGTGGCTTGATTCTTGCAGCTTCTCGTGTCCCTGAGGAGGTGGTCTGAGCCCCTGTGTGGTTGGGGTAAAGGTGATCCTGGAGCTGTTGCTGGGGCAGCTCCTCTGGGAGGGTTTCAAGTCACTGCATCGTGTTTCCCTTTCACAACTCTGCATGTTGAGCAACTCCTTAAGCTTTTGGGTTTTTAATAAAACAAAAGTAAAGCTCTACATTGAATACTGGCTGAGCCAAGGTCCTGCCAACCTCTGCCCATCTGTTGGAGTTGTTTTGTGTGCAGATGCCATCATCAGCTCCTCTTGAGCACAAGGGTGCTGGGGAGGGGCTGAGGGAATGGGGGTGTTCAGCCTGGAGAGGAGGAGGCTGAGAGGAGATATGAGCACTCTCTGACACTCCCTGACAGAAGGGTGTGGATGTGATGGATGAGGTCTCTGCTCCCAAGTAAGGAGTGATAGGACAAGGGGAAATGGCCTCAGGTTGTGCCACTGGAGGTTCAGATTGGGTATCAGGAACGATTTCTTCCCCAGAAGAGTTGTCAAGCTCTGTCCCAGGCTGCTCAAAGCTATGATGGAGTCCCCATCCCTGGAAGCATTCCAAAGCTGCGCAGCTCTGAGGGCCACGGCTGTGGCAATGCTGGGGTAGTGGTTGAACTCCATAATCCTTAAAGATCTTTTCCAACCTCAACCACTGTGTGGTTCTCTGACTGCACACCCCAGTTTTGCAGCAGCAGGTAAACACTTTCTGCCACAGAAACCGATGCTCTTGGGAGGCTGGAACAGCCTGAGAGCCCTCGCTCACTCCCCTGCTAAACACACCCTCTGTTCTCTTCATTTGCCTGCAGGACAGTGCTGCTCTGCAGGCACAGACATGAGATTCTGCTGACGTAGAAACTTGTGGGGATTTTGTTTTTTCCAGTTGGGATGAGCAGCCAAAATGAAGGAGGGTGCAGGAGCCTTTCCTCTGCTTCCCAGGGGCTTGCTGGGATCCTCAGAGCCTTTCGGAAGCTCCAACACCTCGTGCTGGGCTGTGTCTCGAGGAGGAGGAGGAGGGTTTGTGTCACATTAAGTGACAAAACTCCTTGCTAGATGCACAAAGTTGTCTCACTGCCAAATCCAAGCAGTTTTACTTCCCAGCCTGGGCCTGGCTTGTGCAACTGTCACTCCTGTGGCTCCATGGGTTGAATTGTTTGTGCCTAAAACACTCCGTTATTCAGCCTGCTACAACTTCTCTGGGGTTTAGAGGCTTTTAATGATGTTGAAGCAATCCTGCTAATTCATGCAAAAAAAAAACCCTACTTAATGAGAAGCAGAAGTTTGTTCTAAAATAACCTTCATCTCCATAACTAAGCTGCAAGCTCTGCTGCTCCCTGAGGCCTCAGCTTTTTCCTGAGACTGGTTTTACTTTTACAGCCTTTCCCCCCTGCCCCACATTCACCAAAACTTCACAAGACTTGGTTCTGTTTTGGTAAAATGTAGAAAAGAGCCTTCTAAGGATGCAAATCAGGGGAAAGCTGCTGCTGCTATTTATAATATTGTTGATTTAAAGTAGGTTTTCTGGTAGCACAACAGCTTTGTTGTGGGTCTTTGTTTCAGGGGGATGGATGCTCAAGGTGTCAGGCCTGGCAGCTTCTTGACTCTAGAGCTCCTTAATGCCTCTTTGAGGGGTGAGATGAAGCTCTGAGGTTGGGCAGAGGTCTCAGGGTTGGGTTGTGCTGACCCCATGGTGGCAGGAGCTTAGACCTGGAGCTGAAGTAGGGCCCCTGGTTTTGTCTTCCCACAAGCTCTGAGGTACACTGTGTATCTCGTGACTCGTGGCCACGTGGAGGGTTTTCTCAGCAGCACAACAGTCAGGCTTAGCCCCAGATTGTGTTTTCATAAGACAAATTAAATCTCAATCCTATTTGTCTTGAAGAGTCAAGCAGTGGGAGCTGTGATGAGATCAGTTCAGTGCCTGGCTCCCTGCTTGGGCTGTGAAGGTGCTCTGGATGCCTGGGACACCCTGATCTTTGCTCAGAAGCGTCTCAGACATCTTCTGCTTCCCAGTGGAGAATGAAGCAATTTGATAAGGGGTCAAACCCCTCTGAAGACACAATGCTTCTCATCTTTGCTTTGAACTTCTTGATGAACCCGCTGCACGTGGTATGTGCCCTGGTGCTGACACTTCCCTGTCTTCAGGAGTTGAAGCTTCAGCTTCCAGTCGTATCTTCCCAGCTGCCAGGGTGAGGCTCGAGCATCTCCATACCTTCTCCTGTATGTCCAGTTTTGTCCTTTGACCATTGAAACCAGATGCAGGACAGGCAAAATATTTATCTACGGTACAGTCACTCTTCAAAGTGACTTAACCTCACTAGCTTGGGGGTTTTTTTGGAAGACTCACCTGTGATTTAATGATGGCAACTGCAGCTGGGAGAAGAGACCAGCTCACCGTGCTGGGTGCTGTGTGTAGGTGCAAACTGCTGTGTCCTGCACAATATCCTGGCCCATACCATTAACTAGCTGTGGGATGGTGCTGATTGTGCCTGGCTGCTGCTGCCCTGCTTTGTGTGTACATCATGTGCTTGCATAAGGACAGACAGACCAAGTGTATTTGGGTCCAGCACTGGGAGCTGAGCACAGCTTACAGCATAAAGCTTCGGCTGCAGATGGAGCAGCCGACTGGGGACTTGGGATTTCATCCTCTCCTCTGAGAGCCCTCTGGACATGGTTCAAGTTTCATTCAGTTCTGAGGCAGAGCACTGAAATAACTTTTCTGGGAAGAGGAGAGTGTGCTGTGAAGAAGAATTGTTTAATTAGAAGGTGGCTTTTTAAAGTTTCAAGCAGCTGGAACCTCCCTTCAGATGTGAGACACTTGTTCCTCTTGCAGATGGGATTGAACAATGGCTCTTAATGACTGAAGCAGGGTTTGCAGCTGAAATGACTGACAGATGCTGATTATTCTTCTAGTGTGCTCTGTGTGAAGGGAGCAGTGAGACTTGGGTGACAGCTCTCCTCAGTGCCATCACCTTTTGTTCCCCGTGGGTACCAGCTCTGGCAGCAATCCGATGCCTGGCTCTTATTTCATGTTTTCTCAGTTGGTGTTTGGTAACTTCTCTGCCTCGTTTAACCTTCTCTTGTTACCACAGTGCCACTGCCTGGGTTATCTTTTCAAAACAAACAACGAGCAGGAGCTGAGTTCTGGGGTGAGCAGAGCTGCTGGTGGAGCTCAGCCTCCTGTAGCTCTGTGTTTTGGGGTCTCTGTCCATCACCAGCTCCCTCCTGTTAGAGGAATGAGTTTTACCCTCAGCAGGGGAGCTCACAGCCTGTTCTTCACCCAGCTGCTTATTTTCATAAGTGTTTTTTAACAACTTGGGACTGTTGTCCCTGCATTGGATTCTGCAGATGGCTGGGTTTTTGAAAACAGGCACATCACAAGAAGGAACCTGATACTTGGGAGACCAGGCTAATGAAAATCTTTTCCAAACCCCTTCTCTTCCCACTGTTCCTTCCAAGTCTTCTGTTTCTTCCTGATATAATCTCATTTTATAGACTTTCTCTGTTGTCTTCCACCCGTACAAGTATCTCAGCAGACCAGAAAGTGCCTTTTTTATCTCATATCTCTGAAGGCATCTGCTTGTGTGAATCCTGCCCAAGAAGGATTGGTATTACTGTGTTATTAGATGGGATGAAAAGGCTGCCATGCAGTGCATCTTCAGGACAACTCTCAGCAGGCTGGGGAAGATGTTTGCTGTGTGTGTGACCTGCTGCAGCCCTTCACTGAGAGCTGTTCCTCCTGCTCAAATGTAGGCTTGAACCTCACTCACTGCCACAGGGACACTGAGGGGCTGCAGCGTGTCCAGAGCCGGGCACAGAGCTGGGGAAGGGGCTGGAGCACAAGGGTGNCCCAAAGCCGTGGGGCTGAGGTGCTGAGGGCCATGAGTTAGTGCTGGACTGGGCAGGGTGAGGAGAGGGCTGGGGCTCTAGGAGCTAGAAGGGCTTTTGCAACATCAACCATTCTGTGATCTGAACATAAGGATCTGGCAGTGGGAAGGGGGGTACCCAGGAGGCCCAGCCAGGAGGGATGGTCATTTGATCCTCAGCCAAAAGACACTCTGTGGCAGCATGTTGCTGGTCGGTGGGTGTCGAGTCCACGCTGCTCAACAGCAGGCACAATTCCTTTAAACACTCCCAGGAGTGGTGTTCCAAGAGCTGGAAAAACAAATGCAGAGCAGAAGTCCTGCACTGGCTCTTTGCTGTGTAGCTTAAAATGCAGTAGAGTGGCCTTTACCTGAAGAGGACAAGGTGTTAGAGCTGATCTGTGGAAAGGATCTGGATGCTCTGCCTGAGGAGGAGGGAGTTTGGGGTGACCCTTGGTGAGCATTTAGGGAGCAGGTTGCTGGTGAGGGTGCAGGTTGTTACCACCAGCATAGCTGCTGCTGTCACCATGGTGGAGAAAGGCACAGCTGGTGTTTACAACTCTCACCCTTGGGCCAGTTGGCTGCTTCATGGTGAGAGTGAAAAGCTTTGGTCCCACCAGGGAAGTGTTTTCTCCTGCATTGGGGTTTGTGGCTATCAACCATTGCAGTTGTGCAGCCCTTCTTCCCTGTGCTGGCAGTGGCTGTACTGCAGAGATGAGGTTAGCTAACATGGTTCCTGTCATCCCTCTCCTAAATTAGGTTTGAACTTTGATTTGATTCTGACTGTGGATAAAAGTGGGATTTGGGGTTGTTTTTTTCTTCAAAAGAATATTTTATAGCAGAGGTGAAAAAGGAACATTGCCAAAGTTCAGGATGCTCATGCTGTCACCCAAACACTCTGGCACACCAGCCTGGCAGGTTCAGTGCAGAAGACCCTCCTGGGGGGCTGCTGCTGCTCCTCAGCATCTCCCAGGTACCTTCTGGTGGGGGGAAGTGCAGCCCAGGTAAGGCAGCAAGCACATTGCTGTGCCACCTTTCCTCTGAAAGCCTGTTCTGTTTTCAAAGTGACATTCTTTAAACAACCCTCCATTTTCACTTCATCCAGAAGCAGCAACAAACTTGGAGTGGTTTGTCCTGTCACATTGGCTCCTCTGGCTTCCACACTTAACCTTGAGTCAGCCCAGGTGCCCTGTTTTGTTTGTATATAGTGGGGTTTTTCCTGAGCTGTAGGTTATTCTGAGTGTCACCCTAAGCTGCCCCAGTTCCTTTTGACTTGTCCAACAATAGCTGTATTTTCAAGGCCTGGCAGTATGATTCTACTGCTCCTTTGTCTGATGTTTTCCTTTATTACCAGTGCAGCTCTGTTGCTGTGTTTGATTCTCTAGTTTATTGAACCTCTCTTGGCCTTGTGATATCCCAGAGTCTTTCTAGGGCATAAAGCAAAAATGGGATGAATGTTAGCAGAGGTGGCAGCTCAGAGATCTATGTACAAGAAGGTGGGGATGGCAGGATTTGAATCCAGTGTGATGGAAAGCAGGAGGGAAGCAGCAAAGAAGAAGAGAACATGGCTGCACAGATCCAAGGGCTGCAGGAGAGTGTGGGGGTTGGCCAAGAACCTTTGCAGGAGGGCAGTGCTGTGGAAAACTGTTGTAGGACTGTGTTTGTGGATGAGGGGAGATATTTGTGTGTGTGTTTGCTAGGGTGGGATGTTGGATAGATGTCAAGAAAAAGGAAACATCTGTTTTATCAGGGAGTTATCCATCAGGGTTTATCGTGATGTGACTAATTCCTGCTCCATGATTGCAATGGCTCCCCTGGTATTTCAGGGGCTGGACTTCTGCCAGCTTAGTTGTACTGTTGCTCTGGCCCCCTTTTTAGGCTGTCAGAGGGGAGATTGTGTAGTTTGGGGGTTTGCAGGTGGGCTGTAAGCACAGGCAGGCACTTCAGTGGCACTTAACCTGAAAGTTAACTGCAGCTTAACTTGAAAGGGTCGTGTCAGCTGCTCAGCTCCGACAGCCCTGTGGCTTTCAAGCTCTTCCAGTGAACGTCTGGGGTTTTTCCCAAGCTGTTGAAGAGGGGATGTTGGAAACACTGAAAAATTCCTGTGGATCTCAAGAGTTCAGCAAGGGTTGCAGCATCATCCTGCCTCAGGAATGGTCTGGCAAAGTTTCTGCCAAACCCCTGCAGAGATGTTAAAGCTGATACGGGTTGTTGCTGGAGTCACAAGCTGTGCACGCTCTGCTCTAGAGGCTAGAAATCAGAAACATGTCAGTCTGCTCATTTTTGTCTTCCTCACTTGTACTTTAATGGATGTTCCAGGTGCATCTCTTCTGTGTCTCCAGGAACAATTTGTTTTAGCAGGGACATGACTGGAAGAGAAGCTTTCAGATGCTGCAGGGCTCTTCTCCTTAACTGAGGGGGGGTGGAAATTCCTCACTTGAAGTTTGGTTTAATGCAGTTTTGATAGGGCTTTAGAAAAAAAAAGCACTTCTAAGATTGTTAGTAGCTTCTGAAGCAGTGATGTTTGTGTCTGGAAGATGTAGGTAGTCTTTGACTTACTCTCCTTGTTTTCTGAGCAGGGTGAGTTAAGTAATGGGTTTGCAAACAAACATCCAGTGTGTCGTTGCATAGACCTGTAATTCCCAGTCTAAGCTGGGGTTTTGGTAGCTTGCTTGTTGCTCTCTTCCCAATTATCTCCAGTGTGTGGACATGCCAAGTCTCCTGCTGCAAGAAAGCCTCTGGCTTCCTTGGGGGAAGTGGTTGGGTGATAATTTCCCCCTCCTTTATATGCATCCTTCTCCCAGGGCTGGGGCTAATATAGCTCAAAAGCTGCTCAGGTTCCTTTCCTCTCCAGAGGCAAAAAATGATGAGCCACCCTGTGAGCCAGAGGGACTTCAGTGCTGTGCCAAGATCTCCCTGAAGCATTTGGGGTGTTACTGGGATGATTTAGGGGTTCTGGAGGCTGCAAGGGAAGGGTTGCTAGCTGAAGGACCCGATGAGGAATGAAGCCTCGACTGCATTCTTGCAGAGCCTGCATCCATCAAGTGGAGCAAGCCACCCCAACAACAAGCAGCAACTGCTTTGTGACACTTTAGCTCTTCTTCATGCCTGGGGTGTGCAAGTGGAGCTGGGGGATAAATTGGTTCCTTGCTGCTAATTTGAGAAAAGAGAACTTAGATTTGTGAGGGAGTTTTTTTCCAGGGACTTGCTCCATCCCTGCTCAGCTCAGCTCCGTGTCTTGTGGCGAAACGTGATCCCTGTGTAGCTGTGCTAATTGGAGCAAAAAAGGAAAGGTTTGCTTTGCCTTTTACAGGGAGCAACGAGTCCCAGTCATGTTCTGACTTCCCCATTGTTTGAACCCAGGAAGATATGGTGCTGGATGTCATGATTTTTGAGCTCCTTGTAGCTCCCCATCTGCTCCCTGCCTGTGGGCTCAGAGGTTGGGTGCTTCGCTTTGCCTGTAGAGTCTGCAAGAATTTTGGTGTAACTCTATCCACTGGCACTTGTCGTCTTAATTTCTAATGTGAAGCATCAGTTTTCAGTGGGTTGGAGCAGTGTTTCAGTAGCATTTAAATTCCTACTTCTTCCCCCCACCCCTAAAGATCCTTGGCTGAAGGTTTAAGCCCCACTGTAAGTGTCAGCAGCACGCAGAGGGGCAGCGGAGCTGCGTTGTAGCAGGGAACAAAGGGTGCAGATGAAAAGCTGTTTGCTGAATAAGTCCAAGATGGATCTCTTTATGCAAAGCCTTTATGGCCACTCTGTTGAGGTGGAAAAAGGAGAGAAGCAGCTGGCACATCTGCAAACATTTAGGCAAGCCTCAAGTGTCTTAAAGAACAGAAGTGAGACCTGGAGATATTGAAACTGAGGCTGGAAACAAAGAGTGAAATATGAATGATTGTGGACCTTGTCTGGGGTGAGAGGGGTAAGGTAAGAGTGGAAGCAAAGGTGTAGAATGAGAGAGGCCCCTTTTGCTGTGTGGGAGGACATAGTGCAAGTATCATGGGATACACCAGCCATAATGCTGCTTTTATTCTGAGCAATTGAGAGGAGACCGTGCTTGGCGTTGGCCATCTCATGGCAAACAGCTGCCACCTCAGCAGGAGCTCCCAGCAAATGATTAGGGAGCTGGAGGGCAGATGTTTCTAAATGACTGTCTAATGAGGTACCTTGTCTGGATGGCTCTTGCAGGAGCAGAGAGAACCTGGAACAGCAAGAAAAACTCCTTT
The DNA here is from genome assembly GCA_013401255.1 of Urocolius indicus. Taxonomy (NCBI): domain Eukaryota; kingdom Metazoa; phylum Chordata; class Aves; order Coliiformes; family Coliidae; genus Urocolius; species Urocolius indicus. The sequence continues at coordinate 35,092 of WBNH01004803.1, read as the reverse complement.
AGGAATAACGTCCCAGAGGAGGTGACTTACAGCTTGGCTGTGCCCTTGTAGCTGGGACTGTAGGAGCCCATTCTGGGCTCTGTGTTGGTAAGGAGAGAAGTTTAGAGGATGTAGGCCACTATTTTTTACTCCTGTTAGTCCCTTTGAAGGAACAGAGTGAGGAACCTCTGAGAGTGTGGATTGCTGATCTTTCAAGCTGCCACTGAAGCGTAGGGGGGCTGGAAATGAGAAGAGAAGGAGTTAAATGAACGTGGTTTGAATTAGTGTTGTATAACCAACTTGATGATGTTGTCATGGCATAATTGTATCTGATATTTGTTTTGTCAGTCAAATGACAGGCAGTACAAGTTCAGCAGTGCCTGCTGCAGCAGCAGGCTATTTTAAGATAATCTAAGGAGGAAATGACAGCAGATATGACGATGAGAAGCAAAAGTTGGAGAGGTTGGGGTTCTGGGTTGAAGGCCACAAAGCACCTTAATAGAGGGGAATGTGGAGGATGATTGTGAAAATAAGAATGAGGTTTTGTGTTCCTCCCAGGGTGGAAATGCTGAGTCTGTAGAGCATTCATGTTTTCACATCTGACCACAAGCCCTGCTGTGCTGAATGCCCCAGAAACAGTAGCAGGAACATACAGATATTCCCAAGTCCTTCTCGATGCCACCTCTGTCAAAATCTGTGCCAGGTGGAGGAGAAGCAGATCCATATTGGTGGCTGGGAGAAGGGATGATAAAAGGAAACCCTCCTGCTAAGGGAAGGATGCTTCCTGCAAGCTGCTGGTGCCTAACATGGGGTGCTTCAGGCCTCAGGCTCTGCTTGGGTGGAAGGTGTTAACTCCAACATCTGAGCTGATTTGAGGGGGGAGATTTTGCTGAAAACATGCTTCATTTTTCATCCATGTTAATGCTTCTCGAGTGGCTTTGAAGGTGGAATCCAGTTGCCAGCTCTAATTGAGGCCAAACTGACAGCAGCTTTTCTTAAGGCTCGAGGGGGGAAAAAAGAAGAAATAAAACTGAATTGCTTTGTGCTTCAGAATAATTTAAAAGTTGAAATTCTTTGGTTTGCAGACACTTCACTTGGCAGCCTGGAAGCTTTTTATCATGAGAGGCTCTAATCTGGTAACCCTTCAACCCGAACTAAAGGCTAATTGATTTAAATTGCACTACATGCCCTAGCTGGGAAACGGTTTCCCCACTGTGCCAGGGCAGCCTGTGAGTGTACAGTCCCTCGAGGGGGATTGTCAAGACAGATCAGCTCAAGGTGGGGTCTGAGCAGTCAGCATTTAAAGATGTCTGTAAAACAAACCTTAAAGGCAATGGCAGCCTGGGAGCTGTGCAGGAGAGATACTTGGCTGTTGAACACCAGTGTGTTTCTCTTATTGGATCTGTATTTTCCTGTGACATGTGGAGCCAAAGGAGCAGAAATCCTTGTCCAGCCAGCCTGTGATGGAAGTGTAGCCCCATGACACCTGCAAATAGATCCAATGCACCATTAATGCACCGTTTGACTTGAGTTTCTTCCCATTTGGCAGCCATGAAAGTGCTCATCCTACTGTGAAAGCTCTTGCTGTGTGAAGAGGCTGATTTGCATCTGCTCCCTTCAGCCACCAAGAGCTGTAAAAATATTTGGGCACTTGTTTGTTTTGAAACTCAGTGCAAATAGGAAATGCACCTTCAGCTTGGAAATGACCTTGGCTGCTGCTGGGGGAAACTTTCTTGTGTGGTTTTAATGTAGCAAAGGATCCTCAGGAATCCTTGTGAACATCTGGGAACTGACCAGGATGAACTTGAAACACAAGTGTAAAGGCCTGGTGGTCCTCTCTGTCCCAGTTGTCACTGACAGGTCTGGGCTCAGGCTGGTGTGATGTGTTCAGGCTGGTGTGATGTGTTCAGCAGTGGTGAAGGAGCTGCTTGTGTGGAACTGTGCAGTTGTTTGTTCCTTCCCAGCCACCCCTGTAACCTGCACCTTAGCATCCCTGTCTGGGCTTTTAATTCCCTTATCAACCAGAAGGGATTTCCTAGAAATATTGAGGGGGAAAAAACCCTGAAAGAATGTGAAATAAGCAGGCTAAAAGGTGTACAAAGCTGCAAGCAAGGGAATAATTCATAGTTATCACAGACACAGACCATACAAAGTGACCTCCTATCTTCAGGGGCTTGATTTCTTTGCTCCTCAGCTGATGTGATACCAAGCCGTGAGACCAAGAAGTGACTTCTGCTTTTTGAAAAGCTCCTCTGCTTCCCCACTCTGCCTGTGGCCCTGTTCCTGGGTGCTGGCCTTCCTGAGGACACCAGGATGAAACTGGAACACAGTGGTGTCCTCTCAGGGTGTTGTGAGAGGCTTGGGAAGCTCTGTCCTGGAAGCTCTGCTTCCCAAAGGTAGCTCCAGAAAGCTTTGCTGCTATTTTTTTCCCTTGAGAAGTATGCCACAGCCCAGTTTCAAAGCCTCATGTTCCTGAAAGCTGGTCTTCTGAGTTTTTTTGGCCCTTTTGGTCTGATAATCTAACACTGATTGTTTCTCTTCCAGCACAGCTCACCTTCCCTGCAGCAGTGCTGTTCTGGCTTTAGCACGCTGCTGTGCCACGTAGACTCTGCACGCTGGGACATCTGGTGCCCTGATGCTAGAACTGAACGTTGGCTGGTGTCTTTTAGGCTATCCAGGATCTCTTGAGTCATCTCACCAAATTCAGGCAGGCTTGACTTCATTCCTTTGCCTTCAGCAAACCCAGTTCTGCAGCTCAGTGGGAGCTTTTTAAGCTGAGGAGCCCTGAAGCCAGCGGCTGCTCTGCATCATTCGCAGCGTGCTCGGGGTGTTGCGGTCACACCAGGCAGAGTAATCCAGGAGCTGGGCTTCTGCTGATGTGCAGTTAACACTGTGCCTGCCTTTCACATGCTTCATGGCAGGATGGGCATGTGTGACTGCAGAGCTCAGTAAACTGTGACAACCTGCTGGTGTTGGTTCCGGGAGTAGGCGGCTGCTGCAGCGAGCTGTGCGTGTGGCAGCTGCTGCACGGGTGTGCAAAGGTGGTTTCGGCCTTGTGCTGGTGGGAGGAGGATGTGGTTTGTGAGTGATTCGAGAGGAAAAAGCTGTGAGGAACAGATAATGTTGCAGACAGGGAGAACTCAACCCCCTGGGTCTGCAGAGGTTTGACGAGACCGGTCTCTGTGCCAATCTGAGGGAAGGCTTGTTGACAAGAGAAGTCCAAGTGCCACAGCCTGTGGGTCTGATAGTCCAACTGGAAATCACTCTGTGGCAAAGGCTCATTTTGGAGCTAAACCCATGGGTCTCTTTATCCTCAGTTTCCAAGAATAATAATCTTTGCATTGTGGGAAATGATAGACAACAGAGCTTGTTCATGAACTGTGATGTGCTGTGTGTGTTCCGGGCTGGGTGCGTGTGGGTGCGCCATGGTGAACATCTCTGACTTGTCTGGTGACTGTGGGAACCAGCTGGAGGATTAGAGCAGGAACCCTGGTCCCTGATTGTCCTGCTTCCTGATTCACAGACACCTTAGTTGCCACTTCAAGTCTAGACAGGTATCTGCTTTGAATTTTGCCAGAGCTGTTGGAGAGGGATCTAAGCTCAAGAGGGATATCAATGCTTACCACTATGTGCTGGGAATGGGTTGTGGCAGCACACTCAGCCTGGGGGGGGACAAAACACATTTTGTTTGAACAATTCTGGACAACATTTGTCTGACTTTGTGCCAAGTGAACAGGTGAACTTGCAAGATCCATTTTGGTGTTCCTGCTCTGATCTATTTTGGTGTTCCTGCTCATAGTAATGTGTTTCTGGGCTGTAATACCTTCGGCTGCTTCACCTGCTCTGCTCTAGGTCTGCTTCTCTTTCTCTATCACACAAGATTGCCTCTGAATTAGATATTCCTTGAGAAAGTCCTCTGCCTGCTTATTTAAGACTGATGCTTTTATCTTGCCCAGCTCAGTAACTGTGGGTGAGCAACTGATGATATTGATGGGCTACCTCAGACTGAGCTGGGATGGTCAGTAGTGCGTTAGATCAATCCTCATTCCTCTTCCAGACCTGCTTCCCAGATGACTCTCCTCAGAGATTAAGGTGTGTATTCTGGAAGTTCAGAAGTTCTGGGGTTATTTTTTAGCAGGTGGATGCATAATGACTGTTTGGCAAACCCCAGGAGAGATGTACCTGTGAATGTGCTCCCCTGCCATCCCTCCAAGGGGCTGGGACAGCTGTGGCAGAGCTCTCTTACCAGCAGCAACACACAAGTAGTATCTTTATTCCAGACCTCATCAACTTCTGCGTGGGAAGGGAACGTTCTGCTTTTGCTCCTTGTTTCTTGGGGTTACTAACTGGAATTTGGTTTTTTATGCATTTCAGGTGCTGGAGAGTCTGGGAAAAGCACGATTGTGAAGCAGATGAAGTAAGTGAGTGTGCAGACACATAAACAGCACTTCTGTAGGAGATGAAATAAGAAATCTGTGGTGCCCTTCTGGTTTGGCTTGGGAATGATGGCTTGGTTCTCTTCCAGGATTATTCATGAGGATGGCTACTCAGAGGAAGAATGCAAACAATATAAAGTGGTTGTCTACAGCAATACTATCCAGTCCATCATTGCAATCATAAGAGCCATGGGAAGGCTAAAGATAGACTTTGGGGAAGTTGCCAGAGCAGTAAGTATTTGACTTCTTTCCCTTCGTCTGAGCCTGTGCTGTGAATTGTATTAAATGAATCCTGGAAATTCACACTCACAGTGTGACCATCCTGACACTCACAGTTTGTTACAGATTACAACAACAAAAGACCTCTCCTAATCTGTACTTTATTATTAGTACAAAGTGTCATGTATTTGACTGAGGTTACAGGTAGGAGCCTTTAGTTGTTTAAATGCTCAATAGAAAATCCCCAATAGAAAATCCCCAAACCTTTGTCTAAACTATTTGAATCTTTAATAAAATTCTCAGCTTTGGTTTAAATTGCTTGACATCAGTCTTCAATGTCTCACAGCATTGTGCAATTCATCTGAGCCAAAGAAATCTTCATTGTTTTCACTACTCGTACTTGTCCTCTTAGTTTTTTTGGGGGGTTTGAGGCCCTGCTTTTTCCCCCCACTCCCCCAGTTCTGATTCTTTGGGATGTGATGAGCATTCCCCCCTGACACTTCAGGATGATAGAAAGGGAAGTCAGGAAGCCCTGACCCCTGTGGTGATGAGGAAAGCACAGACAGGATGGGAAGTCAGGGACTCAGAAAACTTGTAGGAGATGGGAATTGTGTATGTTGGTGTAGGGCAGAGGCTGCCCAGCCTGTGACTGGTGCTGTCTGGCACTCATTCCTCATAGGTACAGATCAGATACAGCAAGTGAAGTCACCTTCTCTGTTTCTTTGGGATGCCACACATACTGAAGTTAAGATACAGAGCATCCTGGCTCAAGGGCATCTCTTCACTTGCATATTAACCCAGGCCACTGGTCAGCAGCTGCTCCAAATCCTCCCTGGTGTTCCCCTTCACCTTTCCTCTGTGCCTCATGGTGATCTCAGCCTGGTTAATGTAGCTGGGAGGAGGCAGATGTTAAAATCCAAGTGCCTTTCTCAGTTGACTTGCCCAGGCTTAGCTAGCTTTGCAAAAGCAGAACAGGAGCCAAGTGCCTGGAATTTTCTCATGTCCTGCTCCACTGGAAGGGCAAACACCTCACCATGGCTTTCCAGGAGAAGACCCAAATTGATTGTCTCTGCAGACCACAAGCAGTGACCTGTGGGCATAACACCATACCCACAAGTGCTGGACCTGCACAAACTCCTGAGATCCACCTCTGTGTTGAGGCAGTTCACACCTTGATTACATTAATTCAGGTGCCAGTTGGTTGTGCTAGGGAGTTACCCTTTGGAGCAGCATGCTGACTGGGCTCTTGCCTGAGTATGAGCAGTATGGTTTAGGGCTTGAGGAGCAGATGTTGGGAGGAAACAGTCTGAGGTTGAGAACTTGCTGGGATAGTGAAAGGTCCCTTGCATCTCCTAAGAGGATGCTGGCAGGTCTGATCACTGTAGAAACAAACAGCAGTCTGGGAAGTAGGTCAGCCTGGTTTCTCTCTTTCAAAATCAGCTTGTGAACTTGTAGAAGAGCAAGGTGCTGCTCTAAGGCTTCTGAGAATGATTCATGCTCTAGGGCAGACACTCACATCCTGATCAGTCCACGCTGTCCCCTGATGGAATGTTTGTTAAGAAATCACTCTCCCTGACTCCTGACAGCTGTTGCAGCAAACGGCAAGTTCTCAAAGCTTGAAACCTATAATCATCCCAAGCTTGCTTTTGACACTTTCTCCTTGTCACCACATTTTAAAGGGGAAAAAATCTCTGTTATAGTGGTTGTAAAAACCATGATTTATCACTTAGTTAATTTGTCTGTAGCAGCACATTGGCATCCTCACCTTTCCTCTGAAACATTGCAGCAGGTTACTGAGCTGTCATGTTTCCACCATGAATGCTGCCTCTTACTCAGCTGTGGCATGACAGAAGCCTTGTCTGCCACCCCTGCTGAGTGCATCTCACGCACAGCCTTACAGGTTCTTGCCCAGAATTCGCTTTCCTGCCTGTAGCAGAAAAAATAACTTGATGGTTTGAGAGAGAAAAGCAGATAGCCTGAGAGAGGGAACCATGAGTTGCTGCAGCCCCTAATGAGAAACCTCACTGTGTAAATCCTGCCTTGTTTCACTTTCCCCTCTCCTTGCAGGACGATGCTCGTCAGCTGTTTGTCCTGGCTGGCAGCGCTGAGGAAGGTGTGATGACAGCTGAGCTCGCCGGTGTCATCAAACGGTTGTGGAGAGATGGTGGAGTTCAGGCCTGCTTCAGCAGATCCAGAGAGTATCAGCTTAACGACTCTGCATCCTAGTAAGAAACCCTTCCCAGCTTCTGGGCTCTTCCCAGCTAACAGTCCCACAATGGTGGGGGTTGGAAAGGAATTCCAGTGGAACTTCTTGTGTTCCGGCTGATGTCCATCACCCCTGTCCTAGCACTGGGCACTGAAGAAAAAAGACTGTTCTCATCTTCTCACCACCCACCCTTTATGTGCTGATCAGTGCTGATGAGGTTCCCTCCTCAGCCTTCTCTTCCCCAGGCTGAACAGCCCCAGGACCCGTAGCTTTTCCTCCTCACACACGTGTTCCATCCCCTCAGCATCCTGGTAGCCCTGACACTGGCCTCTGTCCAGCAGTTCCCTGTCTCTTGAACTGGCAAACCAAACGGTGTTGGCAAGGCAGGGTGGTACGTGGGTGCTGAGGGTCCCCTTCTGAGGGGGCAGACAGAAACTTAAGCCTAAGTGCTTCACACAAGCCTGGGCTCACAAGGTGACTTGCTCCTTTAGCTTATCACCATTGGTTTTACTGTTTGACTTCCCTGTATCTAGTGCAGGAAAAAGCCCCAAGTTCCTTGTTTCATGCTGAGGGGAATTTGGCAATCTGTTGTGAGTGGAAGAATAGCTCAGCAGCTTGCATTAAGATGGCTCATTACAGCAGGTGATCTCCTCTGCCACCTTCATTATCCCCACAGAAAAGAGTCATAACCTCCCAAACTGTGTTTGATGAAACTACCCAATTTGTGATGGGCAACAGCTTCCAATAGCGAGATCTCCTGATATCAGCAGATCAATATTTGTGTAGTTGTTCTCCTTCCATGCTCCTGAGGCAGCACTGCAGGCTGCCTGTAAACCTGGGTATTGCTTAACAATTGGAAAATGGAGACTAGATGAATAGGCTGCTGCTGACTGGTTAATGAGATTGTTTTTGACTAAACGCTTCCTGTATTTCCAAGAGGCAGGTTAGTGCAGGGAGGGGAAAGTGTTTCTTTAATGAGCAATATACACTTAATGCCTTTTGGGGTTTATTGAAATGAATAAAAATCATGTGCTTGATCCAGACCAACTATTTGAACCTGAGACAGGATGATTTTGGGGTTAAAGGTGCCTCCTGATGTCCAGATTAAAACTTGTGTCCAAATGAAGCCTTTGAAAAATGAATTTGGGAGTGCTTTATAAAGAGACTTGATGTGTCACAGCTTGGTTGCCTGCAGGCTGTTTCTGTGCAGAGCATATTTGAGCTTGAAAAAAAATCAAGAAGAGGGGTTTTTTTCTGCATTGATAAACACCTTGGCAGGCAGGTTTAGATCAAGGGAGGTGAGGTGACAAGAGGAGGCTCTCAGATTCCTGTGTGCTTTTTTACAGGATGCAAAGAGGAAGCTTTAGATTCAAAAGAAGGATTAAAAAAAAAAAGAGAAAGGTAGATAAGGAGGAGGATGAATGAGGGAGTAATTTGATGGAAAGATATGGAGAAGGAAAACTGAAGGACTTCTTGAGCAGAGGATGTAGGGCAGAAAGCTTAAGTGGTTGAGCAGAGCTTAAAGAGGAAGCTGAATAAGGGGAACCTTGGCTTGGTGGTCAGCTTGGAGAGAGGAGGAGGGTGAAGACAGGCTGGAGAAAAAGGGGTAGAAAGGGGTGAGAAGCAGAGCAGACTGGTGAGAGAAGGTCTTTTGTCAGTACCCTCTTGGCCTTCCAGCCCCTGGGTTGCAGAGGGATTTTTTTCTCCTTGAGTATCTGCAGCCCATTCGTGTTCAGTTCCTGGTACCACTACGTGTAGGTGCTGTCCTGTCAGGTCTGTGTGGCAGAGAGATTACAGCCCAGCAGTGACCCACGTGGCATTTCTTTCCTGATAAGCACATCAGAGTTGAGTTTCCTGTCCCAAGACCACAGGAAATTGCACTGCAGCAGCATTATTTGGAATTGGTAGCCCAGCAACTCAGCAGTCGGGAAGTGCTGAGCTGGTTCCTTTAGCACCAGCATGCAGTGACAAACCTGTTTTCTCCTGCACCATTTGCCTCCCCAGCAGGCAGAATGAACTTTCAGTCAATGTTTTCTCCTCAACACATGGCTCCTGACCCACCTTATCTTCTGGCCTTACCCCAGTCAGTTCCTTTGTCCATGCTTAAAGGATGGATGCCTTGCCATCCCTCTTTGTGGTGGTGGACACGAAGGGATGAGCTTTTGTGCACAATTATCTCAGGAGAATTTCATTTCCCAGCTCCTTTCAGGATCTCCTACAAAAGAGACACGAAACTTGAGGGTTGGCAGCCTTTAAATATGTGCCCTGTTCGAGACAACTGGTTTTCCAGCTGGAATTCTGTGGTTGAAGCTGGGTGCTGTGCATCTCTTCGTGTCAGACCTCGGGGCCTCTATGACACACTCAGAATGGGGAAGAGAAAGAAATATGAGTGGTGGTGACAATTAGGTGGCATCAAGAACAAGAGCACTGTGGCAGAGAGCCAGGGGTTTCAGGGCAGCCTTGAATAGTTCTGAAAACTTCTCTTCCTGCTTGGCTTTGCCCTTGTGCAGGATCCTGCCCGTTGGAGAGCTGCCCCAGCAGGCAGGAGGCTGTGTGGGAGGGGAGGAGAGGACCATGATATGTGTTGTAATCCATGGGTGGGGCAGGGGGGAAACTCCCAGAGAGAACCACTTGTGTTTTACACGCTGACTGCTTTTATTTGGTGAAGAACAGTTGAGTAACTCTCAGTCTAAAGCGTGGAGGTTCAAACAGTTCTGGAAATGCTTGGTGTGTTCTCCAGGCACCACCTGATCATGTTCCTCCAGCCACTACCCTGCCTTTTTGGTGGGATATTTCAGACATCTGTATTTTCACTTGTCTGATGGCAACTTCCCTTTTTTTTTTCCCCCCCCTTTACCTCTGACGTGAGCAAATGGCTCTTCTAGAGCTCCCCACCCCCAGCTCCAGCAGCATGCCTGACTGTGCAACAGCCACAATGAACATCAGCCTGTTTCCTGAGGCGTGTTGCTGTCCTGCACCTCGCTTCCATCACCTCTCTCTGATAACTGGAAATGTTTGCAAGCAGGATAATGCTTCAAAATATTTCACTTGCTGCTTTTTGTTACTTTTCCCCAAGTTCTGCAGATGCTGGAGGTAATTATCTGCAGTCTTGCAGGCAATTAGCACAGTTTCTGATCAGCCATTCTCTATCCTGGCATATCTTGTTTTGTTCCCAAGTGGCAGTTTTGGCCTCAATTCCCTGACATGATGCTGGATAAAACCTAGATTGGGTTTTTTTTTCCCTTTTCTTTGCTTTCCAAGCACTAGTTTGCAGGGCATAGTCATCCTCCTGATGTTTGCTTGTGATTCCCCTCAAGGAGCAGCACCTTGGCATCACTGTACTTGTGAGTTTTTTGCTGTGATCTTTCAGCTGTGCTGCAGACTGTGGGTCTGGCCCAAGCAAGCTTTCAAACTGATAAAGGAAATACACAACACTCCCTTTTCCTTGAGAGCCTGCACTGTTACCTCTTCTGCTTTGCCTAATCTGCCCAAATCCAGCTGAACACAACGAGGGGAGACCTTCTGCAAAAGAAAAGTACTGCTTAAATCTAGGTTTCTTCACCTGTTTTTTTCTTCTTGCTGCAGGGAGACTTAGCTAGAGGTGATTAATTCTGTATGAGCTGTCAGCCTCTGTCAGGATAATACTGTTTGCATTTTCAGCCTGGTGCAGGTGCCTGTGCTATTGTTCCTGGAAAGCTCATGTTCAATGCCTGCAGATACTGACCCACCTGGGTACCAAACCTGTGTCTTCCTGCCCTCTTTTTTCCTCTTCTCCCTGGCAAAGGCTGCCTTTTGTTTGCTGCTCTGCCTTCAGGCAGGATGGTGACAGCCCCTCCTTCCCAGAGCTCAGGCTGTGGGTAGCTGTTCATAATAAATGCTTTGTATGAATCTTTCAGAGCCATTTTTGGCCTTGAAAGCACTTTGCAGTGCTGAAAGGAAACACGACTGGATTGTTAGGAAAATACTGTTCCAGAGTTCACGTGGAGGAGGGGAACTCTGTTATCTTCACCAACTGAAGGCTGTCCACTTCAGAACATGCCTCTCCTGCAGCCAGCATTTCTCAGAGCAGTCTGAGCAGGAGGTGATGCTGGAGCTCTGAAGTTTTCTGACAGGATTGGATCTACAGATCCTTACACCACGGATACTGAACCAGAACGTCCTGGGAAGGCTCAGAGGGTCACAAAGACAAGCACTAATTATGCCATAGGCTTTGGGGCAGCTTTGTTTTATATTCAAGACCTCATTTGGAGGGTGGGGAACAAAAGAAAAGAAGGGAAAGCAAACAAAACTGTCTTTTTGCAAGTCTGTGTGTGTGAGGTGGTGGCGAAGCGTGAGAAATAGCTGGCTCTGTAAACACAAGGATCCAAGGTGGGGGAGCAAGCGGTGCAACCTCAGCGTGTTGGACAAAAGCTGGGGGAGAAGGAGGCTGTGAAAAGGGATTCAGACTCTGTGGGATGTGGAGAGATGCAGTAAGGTGTATGTTTTCGGTTCCTGAAACAATATTTGTGAGGAACATCTTGCAGCTTGCAGACAGACTGTGGCAAGCTGAGTGGTGAGTCGCTCGAAGCCACGAGTCTCAGGCTGTGCTTTTGCAGTTTAGGGTGTTTTTCCCTTCAACTTCCACTAAATCTCTATATGGTAGAGACAAACCAGTGTCAGTGTGCACAGGCTGGGCTCTGCAGCCTGGTTTTGTTGGATGGGCACAACTGCCTCCCCTGTTGCCAGAGCCAAGGTGAGGAGGCTCTGTGCCCATGAACTTGGCTCCTCTGCTACCCCTGTGCTGTATCTTCCAGCTGCTTGGGCATTTCCATGGGATTTACCCTTTCATTCTCCCTGGAATTCATCTGGCAGCTTGCTGACAGAGCACCACTCCATCTGACACATCTTATTCCCTGCAAGAATGACACTTTGCAGTTCATTTGGTGGGAAGTTGCTTGACTCTTTTCTCTCCTCTCTGCCTGCCTAAAAACGCTCAAGTAGGAATTTTACCCCACTTTTGCTGCCCAGACTTCTGATGCTGGGAGCTGGCAATTAGGGGCAGATGCTTCAACAGCTTCAGCTTGCACAGTTGTTGCTTTAGGGGTGCAGGGCAGCTGTGTGACCTGCAGCAAAGCCAAACTGTAAGGAGAGCGAGGGTCAGCTCTTAGGCAGCACCCACAAGCTTTTGAACCACTGTATCCCAGCTGAACTCATACTGGTAGGAAAAAGAGGGAGGATGAAAAACTGGGCATGTTATTTCCTTAGCAGAACTGTTTCTTACCAGAAGCCTATATCTGCCCTTTAGATACTGACCAGTGCTGATGAGATCTCTTCACAGCCTTCTCTTCCCCAGGCTGAACAGCCCCAGGGCTGCAGCCTTTCCTCCTCACACACATGCTCCATCCCCTCAGCACCTTGGTAGCCCTGCACTGGCCTCTGTCCAGCAGTTCTCTGTCCTTCTTGAGCTGGGGAGCCCAGAACTGGACACAGGACTCCAGATGAGGCCTCAGCAGGACAGAGCAGATGCTACAGAGAAGTGGTTTCCTCCAGTGGCATTTTGTTGGGTTCATTCACCTCCTTTAGCAACAGCAAATTATCTCAAACATGGGGGTTAGTTCCTGACACTGAATTCTTTCCTCCTGGTTCATTTGTGGTGCCCTTGCCCTTTAAAAGCAAGCCACTGGATTTATTGCCTTGTGCTTTGATGCGAAAGACCTTGAGTACTTGAATTGCCCCAAGAGATCCCAGCCTTGGCTTGGCTTCTGCATCAGCAGTACTTCCTGTGCCAGCTTCTTATCAGGCTTCACTCCCCTGCTAGCTTAACTCTACCCAGCACATACTGCAAGGTCGTGGTGGGGAGGGGTTACAAAATCCCCCCAACAGCCCAAATCAAGCTTGGGATAAACCCAAGGGAGGGGTGTGTGTGTGGGGGGGTGAGTGTATGGGTGTGTGTGTGCTGCAATTTCAAGGGCTGTGCTATGTGAAGATGCTGAATAAACCCCGTGATGATTTTCTCCTGCAGTTTATAAAAGATTCATGGTGAGGCAGCAAACTAAAAAAAGCCCCTCCTGTGTTGTCTCTTCTGGTTTAGTTACCTAAATGACTTGGATAGAATATCCCAGCCGACCTATATTCCGACTCAGCAGGATGTTCTGCGGACCAGAGTCAAAACTACAGGCATTGTGGAAACACACTTCACCTTCAAGGACCTGTACTTCAAGTAAGTGAAGGGCAGCACTGGTCCCTGTGGGCTGTGCTGGGTCCCACACCTGCACAACACAAAGGTTTTGCCCTGTTTGAACTGTCCTGTGTGCCTCTGCTCCCTCTCTCCTGGCATTGCTCACTGGAGATACCAGTTTGACTTTTCTTTTGCCTTCTTCTGTTCTTTTCAGCTGCTTTTATGTTGGAATCACAGACACAGGTACCAACTGCTTGTTTTTACAGGATCATCCCCCTGCCCCTCCCTCCCCAAAAGAAATACTAAAAGGACACTGACTCCTGGATTTTGAGCTTGAATTTAACCCCGTTTTGAGATGGGAGCTTAGAGCTCTCTCAGCAGTCACAGTCTTGGCTGGGGACTGCATGGCGTCCTCCAGGGTGACTCTGAGTGCCACTGGCTGCAGAGCAGGAATGGGATGTGCTGGGGACGCTTGGCCTGACACCACAGAGGATGAGCCTCCCTGCTCAGCTCTGCCCTCAAAACTCAGCCCCTGCTCGTGTACCCAGCCTGCTCTTGGCAGTGTCCCTTTATGTATCACTAATCAAGCTCCCTCTAACCTCCATGGCAGCTTTTAGCTCTTCTCCCTGCTCTTCATCTGCTCCCTAGATAATCCTCGCTCAGCATCCCCAGGGTGCTCCTGACAAGCCCCATGGGCTGAGGGTTCCTGTCCTGTAACGTGGGTGTAAGGGAAACACAGCACCTGGATCTTGGACGAGTTCCCTTTGCCTGTAGCAGCGTTTTCAAGTCTTTAGTGCTCAGAGCCTTTAAATAAGCATTTCTTTGCTTATTTGTAGCTTGTGTTTGAAAGAGCTGCAGCAAAATCCCGAGTGTTGCTTAGAAAATGTAACTTGCTTGCACCTTTTTGGGGGGAGAACAGTAACATTTTGGCTTCTGAACTGCCTTGAACTTAGGAACCATTTTAACAACAAAAATAATGCGTCTACACTCGCCATCAGCCATCTATTTACCTGGCTTCTGGTTTGTCAGGGGAAAAACTTGTCTCCCACTGTGATGTGTTTAAGATTCACATCTCCAGTGGTGCTCTTTTAAAAGCCATCACTCCTGACTAATGGGAGAGTGAGCTGGAGGTAGCAAGTTTAATCATTAGAGCCCTTCTTTGAAAGGGAAATGGCTGAGCACTCTGAGGCATCGCCTTCCTGGTGCCAAGAGGGGAATTGCACTTTCCCAAACCTGCCTGGAGTCATTGATCATGTGCAGAGCCTGAGAGTGAGCCAAGGAGGAGGGATTTGCTCCACAAAGGAAGGCATTAATACATCTTAACCCCTGAAGCTGCCATCTTTCCCCTGACAGAAGCCTTGATGTTAAGTCTCAGGCATTAATAAAGGGCTGAGGCAGCCTTAGAACTGTGACTGGAATCTGGATGAGCTTGGTAGAGCAGAGTTGTCAGGGATGCTGTTCCTTTCCAGGTGCCTCTGCTCTAACAGCAGAGAGTCCTGGCAAATGATACCAGCTGAGTCAATAGCCCTTATCCTGACAGAGATTTCAGTTTCCCCTCCTGTGCTCCACGGGGTTTAAGTTAAACCCAACAGCACTTCTATCTGCCTCATTTGGCCTCATTAAATTGCCTTTGTCCCACCCTGGGTGGTTTCTCTTTCATCTCCCTGTTTGCTCTGATAACAAATCAATGCTTTATGGCTTTCAGAGCTCCTGCACATTGAAGTCCCAGTCCATCAGAACATCCTGGGCAATCCTGCTTCGCATCACACTGTTCTGGTGGTGTAACTGTCTGAGACACTTGCATCTTGCTTTTTTTCAGCCTCACAGATGATGGGTTTTTTTAATACCTGAAACTGTTTCTTAACCCCATTAACTCTTTGTTTTCTCTGGCTCACAAGTAGCAGAGTGCACAGTAGTGTGTTCCAGATAAGCCTTTGTCAGATGTGCAGTGTAAATGAACTGGAAGGGGTTGACTTAAGAGGAGGTGTCTGGAGTCCAGGCAAACAAATGGATTGTTGCTAAGGAAATCAAGAGAACAAAATGAGCGTGCCCTGGTGAATCAGCAGGCTTCATGGGAGCAGTGTGGGGAACTGGAGCTAACATTTAGTTCTTCCTGCTGAAATTGCTCTAAAGAAAAGCCTTTTAAAATCCAGAGGCCCCCCTGCTGAGAAAAGAAGGGCTGAGAGCTGCTGGCCTTGTTGCTGGAAGGCTGTGGAGGGAGAGGAGTTTCCTCCCAAACCCTGTTTGTTTGAAAGACTTCAGCAGAGCCTCTTCCATCCCCTGTGAGTGGTGGTGGTGGCTGGGGAGGGAGGGCTCCACAGCTCCTGAGATGGTTCTTCTGCCTCTCCCAGGATGTTTGATGTTGGTGGTCAACGGTCAGAGAGGAAGAAGTGGATCCACTGCTTTGAAGGAGTGACAGCAATTATCTTCTGTGTGGCCCTCAGTGATTATGACCTTGTCTTGGCTGAGGATGAGGAGATGGTATGTTATGGAGGAGCTCCCAGGGGAACCAAGGGTGGGTATGTCTCTGGCTTGCTGCTCCTGCTCCAGTTATCCAAGGGCTGTGGAGATGAGCGTTTCCTGGCAGCAACCTGCGGTATCTTGCCCCAGAAATTGATGAGCAGAATGCATGAATGAGAGATTTTACTCCAGGCCCTGGTTGCAGGGAGGTGCCTCGAGTTGCCCTTGTGGTGTGAGTACCTCCAAGGAGGAACAAACACATCCTGAGGGAGTGAGAGGATGAGGAGATGACCTGGCTCCCACTCAGTGTTGTTTTGGTGAAGTGGCAGCGAGGACGTGGCAGCGAGGACATGGCAGTGACTCTTGTCTCTTCAGTCTGTCCCCCCACCCCATCCTCCCCTTGTACCTCCAGAATGATGCATCACCCTTCTTTCACTTTCCAGAACCGGATGCACGAGAGCATGAAACTGTTTGACAGCATTTGTAACAACAAATGGTTTACAGACACATCCATCATTCTCTTCTTGAACAAGAAAGACCTGTTTGAGGAGAAGATTAAGAAAAGCCCCCTAACAATCTGCTATCCAGAGTACACAGGTAAGGCTGGGCTACTGAAACTCTTCAGCTCTTGCCAGGGCCAGGAATGAATCAGTCAAAGCCTACACAATGGGGCATCATTAAAAAGCTTATCTCTGTTTTTCTTGCTCCCTTAACTCTGTATTTGGGCTGTGTGGTGTGCTCATGTATGTCTCTGGTTCTGGAGCCTTTGTCCATGGGTTTTATGGCTCAGGGTGTGTGGTACTCCAGCAAATGAAGGTCACTGCTCCTTTACCACTTGTGCTCCAGCCCCTTCCCCAGCTCTGGCCACGCTGCAGCCCCTCAGTGTCCCTTTGGCAGTGAGTGAGGGGCCCAGCACTGAACACAGCCCTGGAGCTGCAGCCTCCCCAGGGCACAGCACAGGGCACAATCCCTGCCCTGGCCCACACAGATTTGATGCTTCCCCTGCCTGAGGCTTTTAGATATTCTTCTTTAACTGATCCTTCCATCACACCTGCAGATTCCCATGCTCTGTCCCTGCTCTGCTATACCATTGTGCCTCTGGCATGAAGCACTGCTCCCCTGTCACAATCTCTGGCTGAGTCACTTATCCAAGGTCACTGCCCAGGAGCTGGGAATAGACTTCAGGTTTCCCAGGAGGGGTTAATGGTGGATTTGGATTTGGAGCTGGATAAGGCAGATGGTTGCAAGCAGCTTAATACCTACTTAAAAGATCTCTCAGCTGTGAACTGATAACCAAAGTAAGGGATCTTCTCTTTTTCAGGCTCCAACACGTACGAGGAGGCCGCTGCCTACATCCAGTGTCAGTTTGAAGACCTCAACAGGCGGAAAGACACGAAGGAGATTTACACCCACTTCACCTGCGCCACCGACACCAAGAACGTGCAGTTTGTGTTCGACGCCGTCACAGACGTCATCATCAAAAACAACCTGAAGGAGTGTGGCCTCTACTGAGGACAGGGAGGGGTGGGGTGAAGGTAAAACCCAGCTCCCCGTGGTGTGGAAGCCTCAGGTTGCCTTTTGCCTCCTGCTTCATTAACGCTTCTCTTTTCCTTTGCAGTTCTTACGGCGTTTCGAGAGCCGGGCTCTTTGCTGCCTCACCGAGTCGGCTGCAAGCATGACCAGGACCAGGGAAACGAAAGCAGCATGTTCTTTAGCACAATCTTCTGTCTTAGGGACCTCTTTATTGTTTTTTTTATTGCTGTGGGGTGTCTGAAGTGAGGTCGAGGTGGAACAAAACCGTTAGTGTGACTTGGCTCATCCCGGCGGCGTCTCCACCGTGTAACAGCTCTCGTCAAGCTGGGCTGCTGCCTTCCAGCCCTATGGAATATGTAGCTTTCCTCTCTTTCCTTTGGTTAACAAAACCACCCACTAGTCTGTTTTTAAGGGTTTGTTTGGTTGTTATTGGTTGTTTTTTTTTCATCAGACCTTGACTCAGTGTTGTTTCTTTGATTTGCAAAACAAATCTTTGTTGTAATAAGAGACAAAAAAAACCTAATCACTGAACTAAAACTATGCACATGGTGAGCAGATCATGCAGAAAGTATTCCTCTTAGCAGGAACTCTTTGTTTTTAACACTTGCTATGGTCAGAGTTTAATATTTCTGCAACTAAAAGGATTCTTGGGGCGAGAGCTCTGGCTTTGGCTGAGGTGGCAGCTCTTCCCTCCCCGCTCCCCTCAGCCTTTTGGAGAAGAAGCTTCTGCCCAGCAGGGTGAGCAAATCCTTTAGTGTAGGGGTCCCATCAAACCCTCTTGATGCTGATACTCAAATTGAGGCTCATCTCTGCGTGGGAAGCACAACCCTGTCTCCATGCTGAGCCTTTGGGGGAGCCCCATGTGAGCTGGAGCGTGGCCGCTCGGCTCCTGCAGCCGCCGCGGCGGTTCTTGTGCGGTTTCGGCTCTGAACTCGCCCGTTTCGTAAAGGCTGCACCTAGTTCTGCATTTCCCATGGCCTTTTCCATTCAGAGGCTCTCAGCTGTGGTGACAGGCATGGCCTTTACTTTGTATATGTGGTGCCAAATTCCCCTTTGCCATGGTTTTTATCGCCGTGCCCCTCCTCTGCAGGCAGCCCGTTCCTTTGCTCTCTCCCCTCGCCCCTTTGTCACGTGTACAGTTTCAGTCTGTTAGAGTTGTTGGCAGTATTAAAATGGTGAGTTAAACAACTTTAGCCTTTTGCTCAAGTTGATTTTTAATGTGGCCTTTTTTTCCCTCCTTTTGGGCTTTGCTGGAGAGGGAAGAGATGAGGGAAATGGGGACAGGAAGGTTCCTCGTTCTCCATCAGCTCTGCTGCTTCCCCAGGCCTTGGGCTGTGCTGGTGCAGGTGGATGATCCATCATCCAGCCCCCTGGGCTCATTGCCAACCCCTTTACTGCTTATTTATAGCCTGAGACTCGCTGCTGCTTCTGAACCTGCTGGGAAGTGGCTGCTGGGGTGTCCAAGGACCACACAATAAAATGCTTCAGGGATGCTGGAAACTGTCACCCTGCGGTGCCTGCTGGGTGTGTGAGGTGCAGCACTGCCCAGCACCCTCCAAATAAGGTGTGTTTAAACTAATTCATGCAATGCTCCCCCCTCCAGTATTTGGGTGTCAGGGCTCCAAGGCTGGGCTTGATCTGGTGAAGAGACTGGAGCCCAAGTGTGTTGGGAATGGAGGTGTTGAGCCTGGAGAAGAGGAGGCTGAGGGGAGACAGGAGCCCTCTCTGACACTCCCTGACAGGAGGCTGCAGCAAGATGAGGTTAGTCTCCTCTCTCTAGTAACCAGTGCCAGGAGAAGTTGCCCCAGGGGAGGTTGAGGCTGGAGCTGAAGCAGAACTCTTTCCCTGAGAGGGGTGTCAGCCCCTGTGTCAGGCTGCCCAGGGAGCTGGGGCAGTGCCCAGCCCAGGAGGGATCCCAAAGCCGTGGGGCTGAGGTGCTGAGGGCTGTGGGTCAGTGCTGGGCTGGGCAGGGTGAGGGCAGGGCTGGGACTACAGCAGCTTCAGGGGCTTTTCCAACTAAAATGCTTCCCTGATCTTTCAGGGTACGTGGGTGCTTGGGCTGGGTCTTTTGGTCAGCGGTGGCACCTATCTCCACCCCTGCCAGCCACCCAGGAATCTCAGTGTTGGCCCCACTCAGCCTTTGCAAAAGGATCCATGTGCAGAATGGATATAAAACTCCTGAGGCCCAGCTGGGGCAGGGGCTGAGGGGTGGTTGCTGTGGAGAAATGGAAGCAGCAGAAAGGCCAGGTTTCCATGTCATGCATAGTTCTTTATTGTGGTTGTTCCTACAGGCATTGGAAGCTGTGTGTGTGATCTCTGTGAGAGGATACAGGGCTTGGCTACAGGAGTAGATTTATTTACAAACAGTAAAAGAGCACATGCAGCTCTAAATAGCAGAATCTTACAGGTAACCATTTCCTCTCTATGCAGCCCCTTCCTCTGCCCAGGCCCTTCCACCCCTGCTCCTGCCCACCTCAGCTCCCTCACCAGAGAGAGATTCGCTCAGAGGGCACAAAAAACCCACCCCAAACCCACCCCAGTTTCTCCTGCTCAAAGCCTGAGGTTGGTTCCCAGTGACTTGTCAGCTCCAGCTCTCCCTGAAGCCCCACACTGGATGAATTCAGCTTTGGGAGGAGGGAAGGAAGGAGCAGTGGAGTGGGGAAGCATCACTGTCACTCCCCTGGTACACTGCAGGGAGCTTCTGGCTGAGGAAATGGCCATGAAAGGGAGCAGGAGGTTCAGCCCCTTCCAGTTTGGGGTTTAAATGTAGGTGATTTGGGGCAGAATGTAGAAAAAAGTGGGGTCCAAGTAACTTCTTTGTGTCGTTTGGGTGAATCCTTTTTGGCTCTGCGCAGCAGAACGGGGAGGGGAGTCCTGGCCTGGCCTGGCCTGGCCTGACCTGTCCTGGGGGTGGGAAGGAAGAAGGGGGTTAAAGATTGAAGAAGAGAGTTGATGGAACATGTGTGTGAGGAGGAAAGGCTGCAGGACCTGGGGCTGTTCAGCCTGGGGAAGAGAGGGCTGAGGGGGCACCTCATCAGTACTTATCAGTACCTAAAGGGGAGGTGTCAGGAGGATGGGGAGACACTTTGTAATGGCCAGTGATAGGACAAAGGGTGATGGACATCAGCTGGAACACAGAAAGTTCCACTGGAACATGAGGAAAAGCTCCTTTGGTGCTGAGGGGAGGGAGCCCTGGCCCAGGCTGCCCAGGGAGGGTGTGGAGGCTCCTTCTCAGGAGGTTTCCAAACCCACCTGGACACGTTCCTGTGCCCCCTGAGCCAGGGGAAGCTGCTGGAGCAGGGGCTGGGGCTGGGTGAGCTCTGCAGGGCCCTTCCAACCCCACCATCTGTAGTTCTGTAAAGGCTTTCAAAGGAGGGAGTTCAGGTGGTGATGGGGGCAGGGAAGAAGCAACTTTGAGGGCCTGATGCCCAGCTGGGGGCTGCTTCATTTTTACCCTGAGATTTCATTCTCAGGGACAGGGATGTGCTGCAGATTCCCTCAACAAAACAGCATCAACTCAGGGAGCTGCCCAGAAAACGGGGAGAGGGGAAGAGATTCCCACCTCTGCTGATGCTAATGGGGCAAATGCAGGGGTTGGAATGATAAATCCTCCTGAAACCTTTGTGCTGATGAGCTAAAGGATGAGCTGCAGGATTCCTCTGCCCCCTCCCTGCTGCACGCGGCTTGTTCCCAGGAGCCCCTGAGCTGAAAGGGTTTGAGCCTGATTTGAGTTACAATCTGCCCTTTCCATCCCTCTCTGCACACAAGGAGAAGTTCAAAATTATAACCAGGATGAGCCTTCCTGACCTTAAGAAGCTGCTGGGGGAGGGAAGTAGCTCCACCCAGGGCTGGGGGGGACCCCAAATCCCCCTCCTCACCAATCCCACCCCCCACACGCTGCAGCCAGCGACTTCCAGACTGTGTTTGATGCCAAAACCCAGGGTTTGGTGTGGGGGGCTCAGACCCAGGGGCCATCCCCCTCCCCTTCCCTGCTCTTTTTTGGGAGGAATTAACCCTTGGTGGGGTACCTGGTGCTCAGAAGAGGCCGCAATCCTTGAGGTTCTCTTTGATGATGACGTCCGTGACGGCGTCAAAGACGAACTTGACGTTCTGCGTGTCTGTGGCACAGGTCATGTGGCTGTAGATCTCCTTCACGTCCTTCCTCATGTTCAGATCCAGGAACTGGGTTTTGATGTAATTCCCTGCGTCTTCAAACGTGTTGGGACCTGTGGATGGAGGGAGGGAGGGAAGGGTGCTACTGAGGGGCTCCCAGGGGAGATGGGCCTCAGATGGACAGGGGATGCTCCAGGTTTGGTTGGAACAGTTTAGATCTGAAATCTCCCTCCAGAGGGGGAAGAGCAGGAGGAGGAAAAGGGCTGATGCTCAAGGTGTGATTTAATTTAACAGTTTAGATCTGAAGTGGGGGTTGCACTGGGTGATCTTTTGAGGTCCCTCCCAACCCTTAAGGTTCTGTGATTCTGTGACATCTCCCTCTGGACCAGAGGAGAAGGAGAAGGGCTCTTTAAGGGGATGCTCAAAGTGTGTTTAAGAGTTTAGATCTGAAATCTCCCTCCACAGGAGGAAGAGGAGGAGGAGGAGAAGGACTGTCCTTAAAGAGAGGCTCAAGGTTTGTTCTTAAGGAGGTCCTTGAGGTGTGTTTACAAGTTTAGATCCTGACATCTCTCTCCAGAGGAGGAGAAGGGCTCAGTGGCAACTTCACCCAGCACAGCCATTGTTCAAAAAGCCATTTTTATCCAATTTTAGTCATTTCAAACCCCTTCCTCAGGCCCCCTCTGTCCTCTCCTCTGCCCCTACCTCCAGGGACTTGCCCAACCCCACCCCAAACCCGGGCTGTCTGTGATGGAGGTTCCCAGCCCTGGGATGAACCCACTCACCATCATAATCTGGGAAGCAAATGCTGAGATGGACCTTTTTGATCTTTTCCTCAAAAAGGTCTTTCTTGTTGAGGAAGAGGATGATGGAGGTGGCTGCAAAGAACTTGTGGTTGCATATACTGTTGAAGAGGTGCAGGGACTCGTGCATGCGGTTCTGCAAACAAACAGCCACTAACTTACAACCCCTTTGGTGGCCACTGCAAGCCCCCCCACAAAAGCCCCTGGTCCCAAAATGAGAGCTACTCCCTGAGCTGGGGATGCCCCTGTTTGACACAGCAGCAAAAGCCTGTCCCTTGCACCCACAGTTCCTCTTGCCCATCCAGATAACCACGGTATGGGTGACTGGGATCAATCCAGGAGGTGCTGAGGACAAGGAGGGAGTTGTTAAGCAGCTCCAGGTAAGTGCAACGCTCTGATCCCTCCTGGGATGTTCATAAATAAAGGCTTGTGAAAGGAAAAGGATCCAGGGAAAGCTCATGGTCCCGTGGGCCAGCTGCTGGAAGGTGCTCAGTGAGGATGTCAGGCTGCTGGCCCCATCACCTGGGCTCTGTGGTTGGATCCTGTTCCCTGGCTGTTACCCACAGCTTCAGGAAGAAGCAGGGAAAAGGAAAAGCTCTGGTTTTAAAGCAGCCCTGGGGGTTGTAGGTTGCTGCAAGGGCATCCTTGGGTGGAAGAGGCTCCACTGAGCTCGAGCTACAGCTGAGCAGGGAGGGTGGTTCTCCTCCAGCTCTGTCTGGCAGCAGGCAGGTTCTTCAGGGGAATTTCACCTTGTCCAGGTTCTTCAGAGGAGGGTTCACCTTGTCCAGCCTCAGCAGGGCACTGCAGGGCTGGCTTTGCTCAAATCCTGCCCCATCCCACGCAGGAGAAACATTTCAGCCTTTCCTGAGAGCTTCTGATGGGAAAGACACTTTCTGCTTTCCTCCAGTGCCCTACACACGCTGCTGCTTCATGGCTGGGGAAGGGCTGTGTCCTCCTGCCTAGCCTTGGCAAGCCCAGGGAGGGATGGACCCTAGTGAAGATGTTGGAACCCCAGAGCACTGGGGAGCATCACTGGGACTGGCTGCTGGAGGAGATGCCAGCAAGGAGAGGAAGGCAGAGAGCAACCTGCTCCTCTTCACCCCTTCTCCTGAGAAAGGGCCCATTTTGGGGCTGTCATGAGGGGCTCCTCTCTGGATCTCTGCCCTTAAAGCTGATGTCCCCTGGTGCCTGAGTACCCTTGGGAGAGATTTTCCCTCAGGGAGATGAGTTGGGGTCTCTTCCTTCCCTCCTGCCCTGGGAATGGCTCCTTTGGTGCTGTTGCTGTACCTGGGAGGGTTCCCCACCGGCTCTCCCAGGAGGCTGGTGGCAGGAGCTGCTCTGCCTGTGGCTGCTTGGAAGGAGTGTGGAGGTTTCCTCGTCATGGAGGGCAGACACACCCCCTGGGGGGGTTCCTCATGGAGGATGGCACCCCTAGCCCCAGGACCTCTCTCTTTGGGCTTCAGTGGGCTGCTCATGCCCCAAAGTGCCATCTCCACTGGCCATGAGCCATCTCCATCTGGCATCCCTCCCCTTCCCTGCATCACCCACCCCATCAGCCACCTTCCCCCTCTCTGTAGCCTCCCCAGCACCCAGCTCCTCTCCCCTAAGGCTGCTGAGCTCTTCCCTCTGGGCCCCCAACCCACCACTTCATCATCCTCCACCAGCACCATGTCGTAGGCGCTCAGCGCCCCGCAAAAGATGATGCAGGTCACCCCCTCGAAGCAGTGGATCCACTTCTTCCTCTCTGATCTCTGCCCTCCCACGTCGAACATCCTGGGGAGGGGACAAGGTTTGGGGTGTGAGGGAGGTAACACACCTAGTCCTGTGTGTGTCCCCCCCCTCTCCCCTCCATCACAGCCCCAGCACCCTGTCCCCAGCCATCCCTGATCCAAGTGAGGTTGGTGGTGCTCAGAGCATCAGGTTCACCCCAAACCCCCCTCCCCACTGTTAGGGGTGGGGGAAAAAATGATGGTTGGGAGAGGAGGGGGGACACCCAGCACCCACCCACCTGAAATTGAGATCTTTGACAGAGAACTTGGTCTCGATGATGCCCGTGGTCTTGACTCGGGAGCGCAGCACGTCCTGCTCGTTGGGCAGGTAGTCGGGAGCCGTGATCCTGTCCAGCTGGTTCAGGTAACTGGGGTGGGGGGAGCAATGGGGAGAGAGGGGGGGACAGGGAGGGGTGTGACTCCCCTGCTGAGGGGCTGCAAACAGCCTTTGGCAGGGGTGATTGCTGTGGTTGATGGAAGGGGCTCTCCTTGGGATGAAGGAAGGCAGAGCACGAGGAGCTGATGGGGTTGGGGAGTCCCTGTCTCTGTCTCCCTGGTTGCTTTTGCCCCCCTGCCCCATCCCCAGCAGCTCCCTCCCAGCATCATCCACATCTCCTGGGCCAGGTGGAGACAGGAGGGGCATCTCCACAGCTGTTTTGGGATGGTCTGAGCCCTCCCAAACACGGGGCTGTCCCTGAGGGACTGCAGGGACACTGGAAGGGGGGAAGGTGTGGGGCTGCACACCCCTGGCACTGGTGGGATGCAGGACAGTGGCCTCGAGGTATCCCCAGGCTGAGTGGAGGGGAGCCTTCACCAGGCTGAGTGGGAAATGGAACCCGGGGAATCATTTGGGTTGGAAACACCTTTAAGCTCATCACATCCAACCCCTCACCTCCCCCATCCGAGCCCACGATGCAGCGCCAAGTCCTCGGGCACATCCCTGTCCCCTCCTTTTCTCTGCCCCTCACCCCCCAGGCACTGCCCCCCACTCACTATGCAGCAGAGTCATTGAGCTGATACTCAGCAGCGCGGTCGAAACACGCCTGAACCCCCCCGTCCTTCCACAGCTTCTTGATGCAGTCGACCAGCTCGGGGGGCATCGTGCCCTCCTCGATGGAGTCGGCCAAGTTGAAGAGCTGTCGGCCATCATCCTGGAAAAGGGACCCATCAGCACCCTCCCTCCTGCCCGTGCTCCCTGTGCCCCACAAACGCTGAGGGATGGGGTCTCTGTGCACAGTGCCAGTGGGATTTGGGGAGGTGATGGGGTCTGTGTGCACAGTGCCAGTGGGTTGGGGCAGGGTCTCTGTGCACAGTGCCAGGGGGCTTTGGGGAGGGGCAGGGTCTCAGTGCATGGTGCCAGGGGGGCTTTGGGGGCTCTGGGGGGCAGGGCCCTGACTGACCGCTCGGGAGGACTCGGCGTAGTCGATGCCCAGGGTGGACATGGCACGGATGATGGCCAGGATGGACTGCAGGATGTTGCCATAGATGATGGCTTTGAACTCCATGCACTCCTCAGCCGTGTAACCATCTTGGTGGATGATCCTGAGGGGAAAAGGGGGGGGATGGGGCACAGAGGCCTCAGCACTGAGCTGCAGCAGCCTGAGGTGCCCCCCAGCCCCTTCCAACCCAGGACACCACCGGGGTGACCCAGGAGGGTGACTGGGGTCCTGACACCCCCTGCCCTGCCCTGCCCTGGGGGCCTGGGGCCGTACTCACTTCATCTGCTTCACGATGGTGCTCTTGCCCGACTCTCCAGCCCCTGCAAGAGGGTGGGAGGACTCCTCAGTGCCATCCAAGGTGAGGCACAGCACAGGCCTGATGCCACAGCGATGGGCACCATACAGCAGACCGGAGCCGCTCTCCCTTCTGCCTCCCTCTCCCCAGCCCATCCTCCTCTTCCTCCTCCTCACAATGCCATCGTCCCCATGCACCCAGAGCTGCAGCACACCTCAGAGACCCTCAGGGCTGGTGGGGACCCTGCAAGCTGCCGGTGCCCAGGGGGTCTCCACAGCTCCCACCCGCCATGGGCATGGCCAGCGACGGCTTCGGGGCCATAAGCGGCTTAGGGCAGCACGGGAAGCTGCTTAGAATTAGGGTGCTAATCGCCTTGACCCTGGCCCCCCACCTGGATAAACCACCCCCCTCTCCCATGCTGCTCCCTCTCCCATGGCACCTTGATGCCACCCCACGGGGTCACCCCCTTACCCGAGGGGGGTGTGGGGGGTCCCCTGAGGGACTGTCCCCTCCTGCCCCACTCCCAATGGTGAGGTTTGGGGGTGCTGGTGGCAGGAGCCCCCCAGGCTCTCCCTGGGATGTGTCACAGCCTGGCCCAGCTGGGATCTGGTGTTCTGGTCCCTTCCCCATCCCCACACCGTCCCCTTTTGTCCCTGTCACCCGTGTGGTCACCACAGAAAGCTGATCCCACCCCCAGCTCTTTGTAGACACAGCCCTGGGGGACGTGCAGCCGGCGGGGTGAGGTGGGACCAGCTCAGCTCCCTCTTGACAACTCCTCAGGGGAAGGAGCTGCAGGGAAGGAGCTTCCTGGGCACAGAGGCAGAGCAGGAGGAGCTGGTGGGGCTGGGGACTCCCTGTCCTTGTCACCATCTCCTCTCCCTGGTCGCTTTTACCCCTTGTCCATCCCCAGCAGCTCCCCCCCAGTACCTTCCACATTCTCCCTGCCAGCTGGGCACTGGGAGGGGGCCCATCTCCCCCATCCTCCCAGGGCCATCACCCCCATCCCCCCCCGCCACTCCCCCCTTACCAAGCAAAAGCAACTTGACTGTCTTGGCCTCTTTATCCGCGTCCTCCTGGAGCTTCTTCTCCAGCTCCTTGGACCTTTTGGCCATCTCCTTGTCTTCGGCGCTGGCTCCGCTCCCCATGCCCTCAGCCTCCTCCTCCTCCTCCTCCTCTAACGCCTCGAGCTCCTCTAGGTCCCTGAGCTCTTCCAGCTCTCCTGGGGCTGGCGCGCGCACCCCGGGGCCGGGTGGGGGGCGACGGGTCGAGAGGGAGAAAGAAGAGCCCCGAGAGGCTCAGGGAGCCCCAGGCAGGGTCCCCGCAGCAGCTGGAGCTGGCTGGGTGCTGGCGGGCCGGCTGCCCCCCGCTCGCTCCCTCCCTCCCTCAGTGCCCCATGGGATAACCTGATTGTTTTTGACCCTGGGATTTGGGGACTTTTTTATCTCGCCATGTGACCCAGGAAATCCAATTAGCCCAAGATGGCAAAGATTAGGGCTCAGGGGAGCATCTTGGGGAGATGGGCACGGGGGTTTATGTAAGGGGGCAGGGGGTGTCACACACAGAGGGACAGGGATGTTCTGTGTCTCCCCCTCTGGGGGGTACAGGGGGGTTTGGGGCACCCCTGTGCCCATGGGCTGTGTGCCTCCCACTCCATGCACTGGGTTGGCATCAGGGATGGGGTCAGCACTCTGGTTATGTCCCTGTGCTTCCCACACACACACACGCACACCCTGGAGTTGTGGGGTCCTCAGGGGCTGGGGAGGGGGGACACCAGGGGGATCCCTCCTGCAGGAGAAAGGGAGATAATTACCCCGTGTGGGTAACGAACCCCTAACGCTGCCCTGCTCGGGGCCAGCCCTCACCCTCCTGCTGCGTAAGCGCTTTAATGGGATCCTGTGCTCAGCCTTCCTCCTCCTCCTCCTCCTCCTCCGCTGGGCTCAGCATCCCCCCCCAGCCCGGGGGGGGCCCCCGCAGACACCCACCAGCCCTGGGGTGGGGGATGAGTGAGTCAAGTCCCCCCCAGGGTGCTGCAGGTCCCCAGTTTTGGGGGGGTTTAAGTTCCCCCCACTCCAGGGTCACTGGGAGCTGTGTGTCCCCTTACTGGTGTCCCCATACCCCACCTCGTGTGGCCCCCCTCCAGCCCCCCCCGTGAGCCGCGGTGGCACGGGCACAGCCTGTCCCCGCTGTCCCTGCCGACACAAAGCCCCTTCTGAGCCTCTAATGAACCCGGTGTTAATGAAGGGGGTCCAATTAAAATGCCACCACCCGCTGTCACGGGGTGGGGGCACGGATGGTACCGGAGGGGGGGTCACACACACATGGCTTTCACCCAGAGCTCAGGATGGGGGTCCCTGTGTGAATCCCCCCCACCCTGGCTGGCACAGAGGTGGCCCTCGGGGGTGGCATCACCCCACTGTCCCCTTTCCCCCTCCAATGGGACATCGGGGGGGGGGGGTGGGGGGGGG